>OY720033.1:1267437-1475114 GCA_963082485.1 Eudonia mercurella
TATCTATAGCTTTAGCTATTTGTTATTCTGAGGTAATAGCTCCCAATTTATATACTTATAGATAATAATTGTTATTTATAAATGATTGTAAACGTTAGCTAAAAGATATCTTGTAGTTGCTCATCTGAGATTGTCCAAGTTCCTGTGTACTTCTAAGTTTTGAGAGCCGTGTCCATGCCTCCACCAAGCCCAATGGAAATCTCCTTATTTTACATACCGTGACATTTAAAGCCTAATAACCCTCCTATTAAATGCAACTCAGACAGGCAGGTGGAACAATGGATCCAATATAAACTGCCTGCCTGTATGTATTCAATAAACTAAATTATTTGTTTCCATGTTGTTGTAGTATAGGTCTAGTCTATTCTTAAACTGGTTAACACACCGTTGTTGTGGGAAATTATTTCATTGAGTTTACGACTATCTTCGCATATATTATGCCTTTATTGTTTTGCTGGAGGCATGGACACTTGAGAGGTGGTTTTCCACTTTGCGAGGTTACACATGGCGGCTCTTTCCAGCTATTCAGTCATGATGCAGTACCTACCTTATATAAAGTCGCGATGCAGTCACGCGTTTCACAAACGCGAGTTGTATCGTTAGATAGTCGCCGCAAGTAGCCATTAATTCAGGCTAGAACTAGGGTTGCCACCTGTACTATATTATATAGTCGTACTATATTGCGGTCAATTGTACTATATATTATAGAAATATAATATAGTACGAAAAATACTATATTTACATTGCTAACTCCACTGCTGCACTTTTTTGTATAAATATCGTCTAAATTGGAACGTACCCGTAGTGACGCGTTGTGAATTTTAGAACGAAACGCACTCACGAAGCCTAGTTACGGCTATGCAACGAAACTGGTGTGCAATAAAGTGATATAGGATTGTAATTTGTATATAACGTTTAAACATGATAAATGAATGAATGTGTACTATTTTTTTTCCAAAATTTCCCAAAAGTACTATATTTTGGCAAGGTTTTGAGAAAAATACTATATTTCTTCAAAAAAAAAGGTGGCAACCCTAGCTAGAACATTCCGCTTGCTCTAGCAAGGTACGAGTCTGGTGACTACTTAACCAATCAGGATAGTGTTTCTATCTTAGAGTCGTATAGTATCAAAGACGGCAAAGTAGTTCGAACCAAATTTTTGGCAAACCAAAAAAAACGCATACTTATTCATTATTCATACATTTTTAGACGAGGATTTTTATAATTATGACAAAATGTTTTCATAGTTATGACAAAATGTTAATGAAAACTAAACCCATAACATGAATCGAAGGCACCATAATATTCAAATAAAGTTACTAGTTTGATAGTCAATTTAAAAAATGACTATTTGAACCTAAGGTTGGTAAATATGGCCGCCTTTGACACTAACCAAATGTCATTAATGATAGCCGCATTTGAATTCAACAGTTTTATCGAAGAACAGGGTTGTCAAAATTAAAAAATGTTCTTTATTGAATACTTTTATTAAAAATTACATAATATCAAACATTTTTATGAAAATAACTAAAAACGAAATCAATAATGTTTTCAAACTTAAAAAAAGTAAATTTTTCTTAATTGGGTCTATTTCAATTTTAATTTTTTCCTTAAGTTCCAAGCACGTAGAGCACACATCAGTCTTTGGCGTTCCAAACCCAATGTTATAAGACGTGTTCAAAACGTGGCCGAAATACGACAACTTCACTAGAGGATGTACATGTTCACTTAGTTTGTACATTTTGAATAATCAAATTGATTATTGCAATTGTGTTTCAAGATCTACCTGATCCTGAAAGACCGATTTTGTTTATTTTTTAATTTCTTGTGTTGCCATACCCATAACTCATTTTTGACAATCTACCTACTTTGATACTATACGACTCAATTAATACCTACATTTAAAAAGAATACATATCGAATAAATTAACACAATAATGAAAATTTCATTTTATTAAAAATGTATGAAATATTGGTAATAGAAATAATAGTTAGTCTGATGCAGTCTTCTAATAATTCAGTTGTTTTGCAAAAGGCTAGAGAAGAGCCTTTTTAGATTGGGCATATTTTACGCGCATAGACACGTTTGCTCGCCATTGTACCTATATAATCGAACTCACACGCGCGAAATAAGAGTACATGTACGTACGTATAACTCACAAAGCAGGTCCGATTCGGGCGAGTAGTTATAGCGTATACTGTTCCGCGTATATAGTCTCAATTCAAGCGCAGCCAATAAGCCCAATCTAAAAAGGTTCCAAAATTTTTATACTCTTATAGGCATAAATATGAAATTCCTACCTATATTTTGCAATGCTCATTATATTCTTGCCATTAGCTTGTAAGAAAAACTTGTAATACTAGTTTTCCAAATACTTATACTTCAAAATTTTGAGTGTATACATAATTATTATTGTTCTCAAGCCCTTCGGAGCATTATGTACAAAAGCAAAATGAGCACTACAATCAAAATGTACAAATTGCAAAATGAACAATACTCAGAATGTGCAAAACGCAAAATGTACAAATTGCAAAATCATCAGGATGACGGGTGTACGTCAATAAACAGTGATAGGGTTTCATGTCATCATTCAATTGTTATACCTATAAATACGCAATCACAGCTTACATTAGCTATTATAAAAAATAAATAAGGTAAATTTAACCTTTTAACCGCCGGAAGTTCTGTCAGCAAATCGTGCCCCTAGCGCCACAGCCCTTCTCAACTCTATAAAATTAGTGATGGGCATCATCTTAGCGATTATTTTATTTTAAGATGCGTTTTGGTGAAAATACCTTGTATATATTTGCAAAATAAAATGTTTTCAAACAAATAAGAACAGCACACAATCATTTCTAGTCTAACCAACAAATATGAGATTGCCTAAAACATAACTTATTTTAATTTTAATTCTCCAGAATATCGATATTCGCAAGCCCTATTTGACCTTGAAGTGGTGGTTCGTCATGTATAGTTGACCCCGGCGCTGACACAAGCGTTTTTTTGTTTTTTAGTGATGAAGGTAAATCGATAAAATCATTTCGATATTTCGGTTTTAAAAGTATGTATGGAGGAATACCAACTACTTATTAATAATTAAGCAAAAATAAGTTGGCAAATACAAGTTTTAATTACAGAAATTTGGTATTTTTATAGTAGGTGATTACTATGACAGTATAACTTATTTCAACTAAATAAGAAATGAAGGAACCAAATTCGATTAAAATGTGTTTTTACAGCACTGGCCATGCACTATTTTGTTCGCTTCCATTTTCTGATTTAGATTCAAGCTCGTGTTCATAAACTAAACTAATAGAAGTAGCCAAGTGAGATATTCATTTTATTAAATAAATCATTACTGAAACTCAATTGTCACATGTAAGTATTTTGTTTATTTAAATACAATATTCATTCTTAATATTCCACCAACAGTTGCAGTCCCAAAGAGGGTAGCCTTTTGCAGTATGCCGCCCATGGTGTATTTGTGAAAACTGATATTTATTTAAACCTAAAAAAAGACATATCGCACTAATAATATTCGGGTAATATGCTTAGTTTGAAGAGTGGTGTGAGTAGGGTTACGCTTCGCTAAGAACTTTTTACACCCTTTGTATTATGCAAAGCCTAGATAATCTGGGAACAGGGCAAGCGAATAATGAGGATGACGTTATTCATATTTTCATCATACGATAAAATTATCAACTTACCCTCACTATGCCAAACTGCCGTCCATCTATGACGTCATAAGCGGTCACTTATTCCTGACTCCGGCGCTAGCGTATTATATGAAAACGTTGTCTATACCGTACTGCTAGTGATGCGCAAGTTATCAAATATTTGTGGTTTTCTACCGTCGTTTATTTAGAATTAATACAGCATTCTAGCTAAAATAATTAGTCAAAATAATTCATAGTGATATAATGATCATTCGGGGTTGAAATCTGCATAAACTAAAACAATATTCCACATTATTGACATAATTATTGCCATGTTGGTTAGATTTTACTACAACACTATGGTCATTTATTTATGACAGTGGCGCTGGGGTCCTTAGAAAATATTACTTTCTGCGACGAGTAATTTTGGTGTTCGTTTTTTTAACACAACAGATATAATAGGTGTGTAATGAGGTCCGAAGTTATTGAAATGAAACAATATGTTCATAAGCTTGGATTTTTCATTATAATCATTCTCATTGAGTATCTAATTCTATAAGTAAATAACGATAAAACTTCAGTCATGTATAAATGACTCGGGCGTTAGTGCCCTTAAATCCCGCTGTCAAGTATACGCGACTGCGGCGGTTAATGGGTTAATATTCCCACTACAAAATATATGATTTATTTAACACGGTGTACTTATGAGAACAGTATAAAAGAATAGTGTAACAAATGATGCAAAGTAATATAAAAGTACATTTCACAAAAGAGAAAATGAAAAATCACATCGAAGCATGTAGGTATTTTTTATTTTGGTTCTATGATACCTACATCAAACACGTTTTACGAATCACCTTACTAAACATATTTAATAATAAAAAGAAAATTAGGAAGTTCATTTGCATTGCACTCCAGAAAAACCCCTGTGGCATAGTTGTTATCTCATTTGCACTGCACTCCAGAAAAACCCCTGTGGCATAAATGTTTCTTTACACTATTCGTCGGATTGCCTAAAGCTTCATTCACGACGAACGCCCAACCCTGCGATCGCCTTTTTATCTACAAGTCTAATATGCAGTGATACCACACGAGTAAATAAATTCCCAAACAGAGGTCAAGCTTCCTCATAGCACGCAAAATTTATACCTAATTGGTAGGGTTGTCACACGAGGATAAGATAAATGAAACAAAATTTTTTATTTATTCATTAAACTCTAACAATAATTTAAATCAAATTAACAAAACTTCAAATAAGTAATTACAATATTTCACGAGCGATGACAGTTCACAACACGAAACAACGCCTGTGACACTCACTGAGATTGTCCGCTGGCTGTGCCGGTGAAAACCGGTTTGTCCTCTTGCGGTACGTCGCCGTTGGTGAAAGGACACGCACACAAACTGTGCTATGTAGTAGTTTACCCGTCGCAGAGCGCTCTAAGGAAGCTTAGAATATTTTGCTTTAAATAAATAATTAAGAATAAATATTATATCTAGTTTATATTTCAATTGAAAAAAAAATTGTTTAAGTTGACTGGACAGACTGTCAGTCACGATTAGAAAAAAATGTTGCTCAAAACCTTTTTCCGCCTATGAACGTGCGCCTACTTGGATTTTTGCGATTTGTACATTTTGCGTTTTGCACATTCTGAGTATTGTTCATTTTGCGATTTGTACATTTTTATTGTTGTGCTCATTTTGCTTTTTGTACATTATGCTCCGAAGGGTTCTTAAGGACTATTTTTAAATCCATAAAATCATTACTCTGATAATGTTCTGTGTGTCAATATCTGTTTTTTTGCAATTTAGTAGTACTATCACAGGATTGAAAAATCAGAACTTAATCAGATTGATGATAAGGATTATCAGCTTCAGTACTTAGATAGGTATCACTTTTCCGCCCGCATCGCCATGCCAAATTGAATGCAGCTCAAATTGTAGAAATCATCCCCGTCCCTAAGACCCTTGGGGGTAAACCCTGGGAAAACTAGCTGATAGTTAGTGTCTGCTTTGGTAAGGACTAAACATTGTTTCAGATATGTTAAAAACCCATAAACTTATGTATGAAGTAATAGGCTAGGTAGTACAGAAATTAGAAGTCATTAAAAATAGAAATGATGTTATTTCTAATCAATTAATAGGTACAATAAGTTATTGTTTGTTCTTTTGTCGGGATTGCAGCTTACGAGTATTTGCGTTTGTTTAACACAGTATTATTGAACATTCCTGTTGTATTTATTTTGTTAATGCATTCCAGAGGGATATTTTATCAATACTTTTTAAACCATTCATCTAACAATGATGATGGAGGTACAGGCAACAAACAGATAAAATATTCCCCTAGAGATTCTAGTTAAGCTTGGAAAGTGTACAAACATTTCTTGGATCATCCAATGTGCGTCCAATGGAAATGCTGAGGCTATATTTTGCAGCTGTCGAATTGTTATTTTTGATAATATTATGTGATAGTATATTTTATTTCTCAGCATAACGAGTTGCCATATTTGCAAAAGTGCCAATACAAGTGCATGTGGTATCTATTATTAATGTATACATTAGCATTGTTAAGAAAGGATTTTAATAAAACCTGACAATTTAAATAGTTGTTTTGATGATTAATCAACTCGCCCACTACTATATAAAATCTACAATCTACTTTTAAATGTGATAATTTTAATGAATTAATTACAGATATATAAAATGTGAATATCACACCCAAGTATATTACCTCAATCAAGAGTGCCATTTAAATAATTTTAAACAGCAAAATATGTAACTAAATATTTTTTTGGTGATGGGTCCATTGAGAAAGGAAGAAAGGATAATGGATTAGAGGGATGAACGAAGAAGAACCATGATGGTATTACAAAACTATTGTTTATTATAACAAAGTCGCTCACAACACAGCACTACACTAATAAAATAGAATGTGAATTATGGTGTCATCAGAATCTATAATAATAATATATCTGATACATAAAATACATATTACTATGAAATCGACAAAAATGCAAAGGATCACGTTGTTAAAGTACTATTAAAATACTGTAGAATGTGTTTAGTTTCACAGTCGGAAGATAAAGAATATGATCTGTGTGCGCGCGACTTCTCTCTTGTCCGTCTTGAGCGGGCTCGGGCTTCGTACGCCTATAACCGTGACTCGATCATATTCTTTTCGCTTCGACAGCCGAATACTTTGGAACCCTTCGCTTCTACACATGTTCTTACCGGCACCCACCGGCCGGACGGCGTTTTCGGCAATCGCCATTTCGAAAGGACTTTTCAATCAAACATTTTCAAAACTTCAACATAGTTAGTTTCAAGGAACTTCATCCTTTACTTCTTGTTTCAATACCTTTTCAAACAAACAAAATCAATGTTAGACTTAGTGTTAAACCTTTATTAGATCTAATAGTACATCCTAGAGGCAACTATGCCCCGACGGGGCTATTACACACTAACTTATCTAAAAACCTTTGTATCACGTATCATTAACTTAAACCAACTCCTTGTTGCTGAGGCGCGGCCATGCTGGGTGGCCGGGAGCGGCTACCGACGCTTACAAATACCGTGTCAATACAACGTTTATAAAACTAAACCGGCCTAACCAGGTACAGTATAAATGCAAACGGCCAGTGGAGACATGGTTGTGAAGGTGTGGTGTAACAAAATCTAGACTATGTCTGAAGTTGACGTCAGCGTCACGAACTTACTAATAACGACCTGCAAAGTCAAACAGGGGAGTAACCATGGCGTTTATAGAGAACAAAGTAGGCCGCGATGGCAGTGGTCAGTTCTCTACCAACTTATAGAACTTGAACTTGCGAGGATCAATGTTGATACTCCCATTTTATGGTAATCTATTAGCATCTATAGGTTCTTGTATAAATGGGTAGAGAAATAATTTCGGATGGAAACCAACAAAATGCATGATACTGTATCTTAACACTAAATTACTAGCTAAACATGAAACCTGTCAAATCCAACAATTTGATTTATTACAATAATTAATAAACGGACGACTGTCAAAGACGAAATTGATTTCTTTGGCTTCGTTTGGTTCGCTATAGACATATAGGACCAAGCTTGAAATCAGTAATCTGATGTCTATTAGTACACAGGTGTGTATCATAATACAATGTTGACTCAAGAACTGTCTTTACATTTCAAGGTTAAAATTTTGTGAGTCAATCCTAAATAATTGATTATGGCATGACTTTACTATTTACAAATGTTATAAATACATTCCGAATCAAATTAGACATCGCATTAGTAGTTCCATACAACTTATCATGAAATTTTAATGTGTGCAATTTAACTCACAATACTATTTTAAAACTAAACGTATTCCCTGTTAAACTAAAACATAGTCAAACCTAGTTTAAAACTAATGCCGTCTCTGTCTTTACAAAACGAATGAGACGGCCTCAGTTATGAACAAAGTTTATCTTTTTGGTCCATGATTTAGAATAAGAGATTGGGTTTTAGCACAGTTATGTTGATATTTGCAGTTTACTTACACATACGTTTAAGCTTTTGTGACAACAATTCGGAATATAATTATAAAACGTATTATATACTATAACTAAATGTACATGCATGAAACATCTGTTGATATGAACTTAATTCATTAGTAACCATGAAAGACAATATGGATGTAACTTAAAATACATTCTTAGTTAACACAAAGGGACAACGTGTTGAATAGTGAAGTTGTGTGTACACACACGATAGAGACTAGTTAGGTCCATATCAAAAAGACTAGAACAGTGATGAGCAAATTGAGCCATACTACATTTATTGTCTTGTAAGTCGTTTTTTGATCTTACTTAAACATGAATTTAAAACCAATCAGTAGAACTCTTTATATTGACTGACAGGCTGACTTTAAAGTTAATAAACATTTATTACAAGTACTGCTCGTGATAGATAGCTTGAAACAAACTTTTCTCAAAACTTTAGTTAGTTAACAGGCTTAATTGTGTTAGTGACTGCTTATTGTCGGTATCAAATATATAAAAATACTAGTCTCTTGATTATCTTGTTAAACGTTAACATTTAGGACAGGTCACGAAAACTGAACTGAATGTCATGGTTTATTTTTATAATAATTTTGTTTTAAAAGCATTTTTAGATCACACACAAACATGTGAGTGAATCAAAGGGTGAAAAAAAAAACCCTAGAAACATATATCGTTATTCGAGCTAATTTGTGTTTGCGACTGAATTCGCGCATCACTGTTCCAGTGGCGGGTCCCCGGCGCCTATCGCTCGGGGTGGTAGTAAGACTTACGCGGTGAGTAGGAGCGTTCGCGCTCGCGCTCGTAGCGGCGGCTGCGCCGGTAATGCGGCGACGGCGAGCGGTGCCGGTAGCGGTAGTCGCGGTACTCGCGCTCGCCGCGGTAGCCGCCGCCTCCTCCGCCGCCGCCTCCACCGCCGCCGCCCCCGCCGCCGCGGTAGTAGTAGTCGCTGGGAGGAGAGCTGATCGTTATTTCTTAACATTGTATATGGACTTCTTGGCGCGAAAGCGAAGAGTCATGTCTGCGGTTCATTTTGTGGGACATTTGCTGTCCAACCATTTTTTTTAATAGAACTTGTATGGGAATAGCAAACTATGACGCCACTATTTTGTTTTGTTCCGTCAATTGAGTGTTTATTAATAATTTGTCTCTCCCGGACATCAAAGCTATGAGCTGTTAGAAAATAACAAAAATTTAAAACTTACTCTCGGTCCCTGCGTCGGTCGTACCCGTTGTCGCCTCTGCTACTAACGCTGTCAAACAACAAGTTTACTATAATATCCGCGTCTTTCACACCAGTCAAAATGTTACATCTCTACTTCCGTTTCGTAAGCAAATAAACAAATAGTCATAGATGCTAAATGCAAAAATAAATGTGCAAGCAGGCCTTTAATGAATCAACTCTGCTTTAGGCTGGCTCACTCTAAATCTGCTCACTCATTATGATTTACCAACTACATTGACATTTTTAAACACAAACCTTAAACTAGAGATTTGAGTATTAAAATAGTTGGGTTGACATTTACAAAACTGAATGACTTTAAGGCCAATACAAAATCGATAAAAAAAGAACATACTCCTTCCACTTTTTATAACTTGCATCGGTGCCAAATCTATAAGTAAAATCATATTTTACATGTTACGCAGTTGGTGCTAGCTTCCGTCATGACAGTGACCTTATTGTTACATAAAATCTACTGAATAGTGTTAAAGGTCATCTTACCTTCTCTTCTAGGCTATGAGGAGCAGCATTATAGACATACACATCATCTCAGGCAAATGAAGAATGATGATATTGACCATCGCTTTAAATGAGAAATAAGAATCCATAACAAGCCTTTTAGCCCATTTCAATCTTATTTATACTTATTAGTTTTGATGTAATAATTAACTAATAGTTGTTACTTCAACTTGTTGTGGCAGCTTTATAGTTAGGTGTAATCATTTCATCTAATAAAATGTGGTAACTATTTCAAATGTTAATGTCTTGTAAGCTAATCTTGAGCTCTTTTATATAGGACTGAGTTGTTTGACTAGACGTAAAAAGGGAGGTGTACCCTCTAAAAAAAACCTAGTACATTCCCTTCTCCGTCACGGCGATGGCTCACGACGACACGGCAAGCACCTAGTCAACATACTGTGTTAATGACCTTTACGTCTATTACAGAAGACTCACGGCACGGTCACGTAGTGCGAATGTTTTTGATGGCTAATAGTCCGATGCGAGAATGACATACCCTACGCCATGTCTGACAAGAGTAGTTCGCTTGTAATTTTGACCTAACAATAATGGAAGGACTCACTACGTGGGCTTGCCCATGTAGATGCCGGGCGTGGGCGTGTGCGCGCGCTGCGTGATGGAGAAGTCGACGCGGATGCGGCGGCCGTCGATCTCCATGCCGGTGCACTCGTTCTTGGCCACTTTAGCGTCCTCCTGGTTCTCGTAGTACACGAAGCAGAAGCCGCGCGACCGCCCCGTCTGAAGTAGTTGGTTTAACTTTTAACTTTAACAATCACTCACTTTGACAATAACTCACAAAAATATTAATTGAAATAATTATGTAGTGGTAATTCCGCTAAATCAGTCGCTTGCATCCATTGTTTCATCTGCACGTGCATATTTTTTTTGCGGGTTTAAGGGCGGTGCATGCATCCTGCATCCAAGCTGGATAAACAAGTGATAAAGCGGAATTAACACTACTTTCAATTACATTTTTTTTGTACCATGGATTTCCGCTTAGTTACGTCCTGATTCAATTAATTTAACAATCGCGCCCTAGTAAGTACTTCCACAACGTAACAGAAAGGTGTGGTAACAAAGTGTATCCAATCTAAATCTTGTATGTGTTGTTACTAGGACATAATTATTAACTGTAATTAGTCATGCAATTGTTTAAATATTTATATTAGTGAGGTCATGCGCGTCTGGCGCGCCGTAAGCAAGCAACAGCGATCATAAATGTAAGTACACAGATGTTACTTAACCACTAGTGGTTACTAAGTCACAGGCCTAGGCCTGTGACTTGTTTTATACCTACCCGTGTTGCTAACAGTAAATCCTATAAACATTTTATATGTAACAGTGGTAAAAGAGTAGAATAATCCTGTTGTCTTAGCCTTTAACATCAACCAATTTAAAAATAGAATAGATAGATATTAAAAAAAACATAAAATGACACTACAGTATATTACGATAATCAGGATACAGTCACTATCAGTTGTGGCAACTGCTTGCCTGTCAAAATTAACACAATAGAAATATTTAACACCACATCGACTAATCAGACATACCCCCCTCACACCACACGGCTATCCCAGAGGTACAAATAGGGTTGCCAACCATACTTTAAAATAACGTATCCTACGTTATTTTCCATTCCCATAATTTATTATTTTGAAATAAAATAATGTATGGAAAATACTTTATTTCCGACGTAATGCGTGCGTTTGAACAGAATATTCCTGTTGACTTAATTTCTGAACTACTGAATGATACTCAGACTCGGGTGAAGTTAAACGAAACGCAACGATAATTGCGATGAGCCTTATTGCCATTTTAAAAACAATAAAAAATATTAGATAACTCCAAGAATACAAAGAAATATGTTTTTAAACATTTCAATAAATAAATTTGGAAATCTTTATTTTTTCTTCAAATCCTTTTTTTATACTAGCTAGTGATAGATTTACTTCAATTTCCTGAAAATAGTTGGCAACCCTAGGTACAAATAACTTACTAGTAACAACAAAACCATTAGTCTGTATCTCACCAATGCTGCATTTTCAGCTGTTATCAAACTTGTACACCCAGAAATTACCTGCAGTAAGCTATGGAGACAGGCTTCCTAAGAAACCTAGGGTTTGATCAGTCAAAATAGTTTGAAAATCAATACCAAGGTGATTGCTACAAATAAACCAGGTTACACTGTAAATACCATAGGCGTACCATAGGTATGTATACCGTAGGCCAACAGCAATTTCCAAGCCTGTTTAGTCGCTTAAAGAAACCACAGTAAAAGATATTAAATGATAAGTAAATTGGTCTATTTGTTTGATTACTAACCTTAGCGTCTATGACAACTTGGACTTTGTCAACTGGTCCATATTTGGAGAAGATGTGGTTAATCTGCTGTTCAGTAGTGTAAAGACTCAGACCAAAAACACCGAGACACCTTGACGGTGTCGGGTTTTCCTGTGGACAAACAGTAGGGCCACTCAATAGCTATATACCCATAGTTGAAGGTGTTTGAAAATTAAATACAACATTAGCAATAAAGCATGATCTAAAATTCGTTTTTCTAGAAAAATTTTGAATACAAATTACTTTATCTAAGAAATGTGTTTATTTAACAAATTAGGTTTATTCAAAATGTAATGAATTGTTTGAGGTGAAGCCTCTGCAAGCAACAAAATAAAAAATAAAGAATAGTATTACATCGCACACTCGGAAGCAATAACAAGTATACACTTTTGTACCAGTTACATTATCATTATAGTGTCTAAATAATTTGTTAACCCCTAGTCTGTTGAAACGCCATATTATGGTATGTAACAATTGAATTAACCATTGTTATACGTTATTGACAGACTAGGAATTATCTAAAGTTAACTTTAATCATTGCCCATTAGACAAAAGTAACTATTAGGTAGCTCATGAATAGATCCGCTAACAACATTGGCATAGTAGGAGTGTTCAAGAATTCTAAATAATAGAATTCCATGAACATCTTTTATTACTAACCTTCTCTTTGATTTGTGTTATTAGTTGTCATGGTGATGATAGACCAGTTCTTTCAAACTGAAAATTTTTTTTATCAAACCCTACTACACCAACATGTAAAGCATCGAGGAAGATGTCAATGTTTGGTACGAAATAATATACAAGTTATTGCAGACGAGTGTACAGTACCAATGGCACAACTACTGGAATACTTACATAGGTGGAACTCACCCTGTCGCCAAGATGCCTCCGCCGCGAGGACATCGGGCTGTGAGAGTGAGATCGGCGGTAGGATCCGCGCGGGGAGTAGGAGCGCGAGCGCGTGCGCGAATAGCGCGAGCGGTACCCGCGGCGCGCCGACCCCGAGCGCGAGCGAGAACGCGGGGCCGACCTGGCGGCAGCGGGTTGGTCACCGCTATCATAACATTCGATTTGTATTCGGAAGGTATGGCCTGCCACACTTTGGACGCCTTTTCGTACGAATTTTCCTTAACATGCGATATTGAACGTACGAATTACAATGGTATTTCAGTTGAAATGCCAGAGACAGTCACGTGACGTTTATTCATACATATAAAGGCCCCAGTACACAATAGCCTGTGATGGGCCATGCTTTGCACAACTCTAGGCCACGACCACTTGGTGTTCACACAATGACGCATGGCTCATTAATTACGGCCGCGGCTATTTTATTTATTTACTCCTTACAATTATACTTCTATACTAATATTATAAATAGGAAAGATTTGATTGTTTGTTTGCATTGAATAGGCTCCGAAACTAATGGACCGATTTGAAAAATTCTTTTAGCATTAGAATCCTACATTATCCCTGATGAACATAGGCGATAGAAGAGCCTCGTCTGAACATAATATGTAGTAATGTAGGTACGATGTTTTCAGGTCAATGATGCATGGAATCGCATTGCAGACTCCCTGCAAATTCCTGTTTCGGAACTTAAAAAAAAGAAAGAAACATTATCAATAAACTGGAAAGTCTTGAAGCTCTACGATACTGACATCTTGGGCGAACAAAAATTCAACGCAACAAAATAGTGCACTATTCCGGTCAGTGGTCGGTGACGAACTAAACAAGGGGCGATTGCGTGAACACCACAGGCCACGCTACGCCACGATTCCTTTGAAGTGTGCTAAAAAACCGACAACATCCCGATTGAGCGCCACGATTGACAATTAAGCCCGGTGAAGCTAAAAATGCAGTCTGAGGCAATCAGCAAAAAAAAAAAAACGATTGACAAATTGTCCGCCACTACCTGTACACAATGGCGATCGCCTGAAGTGGGCCAGCATACGCCATTGTGTACTGGGGCCTTAATGGTTTACTACAAAACAATGGCTAAAGTTAGACAATGCTCAAAACAGATGATATTATACATTTTTAGCTAGTATTATTCGACAGACACAATATTTTAAACACGTATTTAGCCATTGTTTAAATTTAAACACTGTTTTGTAGTACAAGGGATAAAATCCAAACAAGTTGAGAATGATTTTAGACGTCTTGGACTAGTTTGCACTCAGTGTGCAATGTACCATATTATAGTAAGTAGACGGAAAATCGTGATGTTTCGTGCGAATTCGTACGAGGCAAATTCGTACGAAAACTCATCCAAAGTGCGGCTGGCCTAAAGCTTTAAGTCGTGCGACAGCCGCATGCGGCCGTAACCTATATCACATGACTACATAAGGCTGCTTTTCTACCAGAGCTGTTGTTAGAAGTAGTTAAGCAGTACGAGAATAGAATCCACCACTAGAATTACTCTATTTTACATGGCAAGGTAAAAGAAGTAATTATATTGGTAAGCAGCCTTATTTATGCTAATCCCAGAGCACCAGGCACCAAGTCACACTTTTAAAACTATTATAACATGGGTATTGCAATATGATTATTCAGACAATTTCAACTTAGGTACTTCAATAGATACTGTACTGTTTATTGAATTTTGGAAAAGATTGTAAATGGAAATGGAATGGAATATATAAATTATTCTTTGCTGGTAGCAAAATCCCAGAGAGAACCCTTCTGGATGGCTACCATTACTATACTCTCATTCAGCAGTGGTTGTAGTGGTGTTGCTAAACTGGTTTAATCACTCAGAACCCCGACCGCCTAACTCAATCGCTTTCGATCAAAAGCGATCGAGTTAGGCGGTCGGCCCCCAGGTCCTGGTAACTTAATTGTAGGTCCAGTAGCCTTTGATTTTCCAGAATGTTAAAGGGTTTAAGATCCAGTAACATTACTAGGCAGAGGTACCTATTAGAGATGAAACGGATATCCGGTAACAATCCGGTATCCGGTAGGGTTTATTTCCCGTCTACCCGGGTACGGGAACTCCCGGGAAAAATATCTTTCCCCTACCCAGGAATATGGTCGGGAATCCACAGTAGTCGGGAATTTAACACGCCGTCGAAAAAAATAAGTCTGTGTTCTCTTTGCCTACCTATCGAGTTTGTGTTTTGAGGTTAGATGCTTACTGTGTTGTGTATTTAAGAAGCAAAATTGTACAGTCACGTGCAATGAAATGTATACATGGACAGAATTTTGAATAAATGTTTACTCTGAAAATTTTAAAAACAAATAATCACCTTAACAATACAAACTATATACCCATCAGAGTTTCTCGCAATAATGTACAAATTTTTGGCAAAAATATGTACCTACACAAATTGTTTTCAGACATTTGCTTACACGTTCATATGCAAAAATATGAAGCCATTATGAATTACAATAATACGTAAACGATGTTATTTCACAAAAATGTAAACAATACCGTTTCATTACAATGTAAGCAATGATGACTGTGATTTTTTTCTTTCATATGTATACACTTATAAAACTGTAGCAGTTTTTACTATTTTGACAAATGTGTAATAATTTCGATAAAATGTACACAATGTAGTTTGCAATATAATGTAAACATTCATTTTTGTCTTTTACAAGCTTTTATTTAGTTTCACCTGTCCCGATGTTTGTCTGTCTGTAATCAAATCTTGCAAGTTAAATTTGATCCACTTCCCGGTTACCGATTGAGCTGAAATTTTGCATGCATGTGTAAATCAGATGACAATGCAAAATTATTATGACATGGAGCCGATCTGATAATGGAACCGGAAGGTGGCCATAGGAACTCGGTAGTTAAACCACACAACCTCATCGACTTTGGACTCGTTTGATCCGTCTTGACAAGTACTTTGGTGCTAGATGGTAACCAGGGTCTGATGATGGAGCTGGAAGATGGTCATAGAAACTCGGTAGTTAAACGACACAACCCCATCGAGTTTGGGCTCGTATGATTCGTCTTGACGAGTACTTTGGTGCTAGATGGTTACCAGGGTCTGATGATGGAGCTGGAAGATGGTCATAGAAACTCGGTAGTTAAACGACACAACCCCATCGAGTTTGGGCTCGTATGATTCGTCTTGACGAGTACTTTGGTGTTAGATGGTTACCAGGGTCTGATGATGGAGCTGGAAGATGGCCATAGGAACTCGGTAGTTAAACGACACCACCCCGTCGAGTTTGGGCTCGTATGATTCGTCTTGACGAGTACTTTAGTGCTAGATGGTAACCAAGACCTGATGATAGAGCTGGAAGATGGCCATAGGAACTCGGTAGTTAAACGACACAACCCCATCGAGTTTTGACTCATTTGGTCCGTCTTGACGAGTACTTTGGTGCTAGATAGTAACCAGGGTCTGATGATGGAGCTGGAAGATGGTCATAGAAACTCGATAATAAAAGACACAACCCCATCGAGTTTGGGCTCGTATGATTCGTCTTTACGAGTACTTTGGTGCAAGAACTAAAAAGTTAAAAATAAAATAAAATAAAAGAACTTTTTAAAAACAAGCTTTTATTACTTGTTAATAAAAAAGAACTAAAAAGTTAAAAATAATTTAAATCTAATGATAAGAAAATCTTTGCGTTTTTATCAGACTCAATTTTTTTATAAATAAAAGCGTGTTACATTGTGAATTGTGATTGCAAAAGAAAAATAATGAAGGTGTATTATGCTAAATGTTTTTTAATGTTCCATCAAAATGTAACACGCTTTTACTTATAAAAAAAATTGGGTCTGTGATAAAAACGAAAAGGTTTTCTTTGTCTTTAAAAACCTTATTTTATTTTATTTTTTAAATATGTTATGAAGGTAGCCAAGACGCGGCGCGGCGGGCGGTAGCGTAGACTGTTTTATTCGGTTATGCATTATGCGCAAAGATTATGCGCGTAGTTTGTGATTGTTATGAGTTGCAGCGGTATTCAGATAATCGTTTACGTAAAGCATTATCTATTGTGGTGTTTGTTTTTATATTGAAGGACAGAATGAGTAATAATAATATGCCGTACCGGATTTCTTCACATGAAAAACATAAAATTGTTGTTTTAAAAGAACAGGGCCACTCTTTACTGATATTTCAAATAAAATAGGAATCACAGTGAGTAGATAGATATTATATGTTTAAATCATTATTTACATTTTAATTAATACTTGGTTAATCACTGACTGCATTATAATCAATTAAAATGAATGTCAAAATCTTTTATTTCATATGCATCAACCCCTCAGAAACGGCAAGTCTACCTACCTACCTTATGCTTTTTATAGATTAATGATTAATGGTGTAACATATATATTTGTATTATATAATATTTGTATTATAGCGTGTATACATTGTTTTAAAATTGCATTGTATATATGTCAAAGATATTGTCACATAACATAATTATAAACTTGGAAGTGTATAGTATGCACTGATAGTGTTCTGTATACTTCACTTTGAAGATAAAGTATACCTAATTTTGACCTAGTTTGAAGAATATATGATTTCAAATACAACATGGCATACTTATTTTTGAAATATTAAATATTTACATATTTTTGCAAATGTATCACTGTATATATATCAGTGCACGTGACTGTACTAAACAAATCATTGGAAGTGATAATGTGGGTGAAGGTGGGTGTAAGTAAATGTAAATAATGTCGGGAATCCCAAGTAGTCGGGAATTTAACACGCCGTCGAAAAAAATAAGTCTGTGTTCTCTTTGCCTACCAGCTTTTAATAAATCATGTTCGAAATATCCAATTTCTTTTTTAGAGAAAAATGGACAAACCTTTTTTTTTATAAAACATTTCCTTAAATCCGTTAATCCATCATCCATCCATCCATCCATCCCATAATATAAGAAGATGAACAGTGAAAATCTAGAAATTGTAGAAAAAAAAACCAAAATTCCCAGAAACAAAAAAAATAAGCTCCTGGGTCCCGGGAATGAAAAAAAGTCCTTGTTTTCACTATCAGGTTGGATACCGGATAGTAATTAAGTATCTGGCCGGATTCCAGATAGTAAAATTAAAAAAGTTATGGACACCATTTATTTTTATAATCGCACATCAAAAATGCCTGTTTTATTAATTAGTTCAGTACTCAAAACTGTGGTGAATGAATACTAAATTTTCTACATTTGTTGATAAGAGGCGACTCTGCTTGGCTTCGTATACCAGACCAGCTTTTGAAAACGTACAGTAACACCCGAATGCGCCCGAATATTATCGATCTCGTTCACCGGCATATATTCAAATCAAACTTATTGCGTCATGTAACCCGATAAAGGGCCGAATATCCGGTAGCCGGATATCCCGCCAAACCACTATCTGTTTCATCTCTAGTACCTATAATGTTCAGTGGACAAGTTTCACCTAATATTATTGCAAACTACAGTAATGCTTACCACAGAATATAATGTTGTCATGTCAGATATCAATCTCAGGGCCAAAGAATGACACATGTCAATGTTATTATTCTGTTTTGTTGTATAATAAACCACTCATTAGCCATACTCTGGCGGGATGTGTTTATGTAAAAAATTTGTATGTGATCTTGATGTAATAAATAAATAATACATTATGCTTAATAACTGCATTTCAGAGACAGCTTTAAAGAAATAAGAAAATGTAAGTATTTTTGGTATTATTATTAAATATATCAGGGAATACTTCAACGACTTAAATATAATCAAAATTTGTGTTTAACATAATACTTCTTCATTCGTTGTTAACTTGACTAACAGTAAATTGTATTTTATTATTTTCAATGCTTTTAAAAACTATGATCCAATATAATCATAGCTTTTAAATACATGAGTAGGGGACTAATTCAACAGTGTAGAATAAAAGTGACATTTAAATTAGCAAATTAATGAATTCAATGTAAATTTAAAATCAAAGAAATTAAATATGTATTGAATGGGTGCAAAAAACAAATTCTTATCTTGAATGAGTACAAATATATACATTTTGAAGTTAGCCAGTTTTATTGATAAAACTGTTGCCACATCAGAATTGATAAAACTAGCTACTGCAAATTTATTGATCAAACTGTGAACACTACCTAGGTAATCCAGAACGTAATTGCCTTTGCTATGTAAAAATAATAAACCCATAAAAAATTCAAAACATTTAAATGGCAACAGGAGGATACCTACAATGATTGGTCCACGATGCAAATGCGAAAATTGCGCAACAGACATGGTACCTACTTTACCCTTGAAAACAAGGTTATAAAAACATGTCACAGAAACTGCCTAAATTACGAAAGAGATTAAGTTACAGTTCAATTTAAACAAAATAACATTTGAGCAAAAGTCAGCTAATACTTACGGGCTTCTATATTTTCTGTTAGATGTTTTTGGCGGGGGCGGCGGCGTCCGGGACCGGCTTCGGCTATGCCCTCGAGACATCACAGCGGCTTTCGGCGGCGGCTCTCGGGATCCGTTGCGGGTCCTCGAGCGACTCCTCTGAAATACCCACGCAAGGCCGACATAAATAATTATATCGAGGGATCTATAGCAGCAAAATAAAACACGCGGCTTGGGCGAATGACAGGCAAGTGTAAAATTAGTACCTCTCGATCAGACATGATGTGCACTGCGAAGAGTTACAGCAAAACAAAATAAACCACACGAATTCTGTGATCTGTCTAACAATAACAAAAATAGCGACTAGAAATAAAAATTACACGAGCACGCTCCCAAAGCGTTCCAAAGAATTGAAAAACAAGATGGCGGGGAGCGAAGCAAGAGCCGGACCATAGACTTTATTTTTTTTCATTTTGTTGATGGTTTTGTGCGATTAGCACATTTAGCCAGTGTCAAAGTAATATTTCTAACAAGTAATACATTATTAAACAATATTTCTTTTCTGTATGATGACCTATTACCCTACACTGCCACAGATTAGTCCGTCCTTAGAGCATTAATGCTAGTGTAGGGTAATAGGTCATTAATTCATAATGCTCTAAGGCCACGTCGTCCCTCCCCCCTTTCCAACAGTCCGACAATAGTCTATGGTCCGGGGAGACTTGGCGGGAAAGTGAAGAGTCATGCCGTCCGTTAAGCTAGCGTACACATGGTCGATTTCACGTTTCTTGTTATGCCATCTTTTAGAGCGTAATTAGTGCAAACACAAAATAATTAGTGCCTCTTTAGTTTAAGAAATATAGACCTTTTTTTAGTGTGTACGCTGCCATCACGATCAAGCTGGCGTACGTGTGATCGTTCTTGAAAACTACTTATATTATAGCAACGAAATTTACACATACATTTAGAGCCTAATTAGTGCCCCCGCTATGCAAAGTTTCATAAGGATTGCTCTTAAAGGAACGGAGATATTGAACAAGACTTGTGAATGACATTTCGAGCTGGCGTCTATTTAGCGTACCCATATTAGTGCTTAAGAAAGCGAACTTCTCTTTTTATGATTGTTATATGTTGTTTTAGAGCATGAAATTCTAACTCTGTCAGTAGAAATAGTTTATGTGAATTCGCAGTGGAACTATGTAAAAAAAATATGTAAAGTTCTAGGAACAAATGTGTGGTCATACAGTCGCACACAAAAGTAATATTATTAGTGACATATCATATTACATAGAGAGGTATCGTAACTTTTTATAAAGTAAGTTTATTGGTTTAGCCGATTAGCAGTTCTCAAACTTCTTTTGAATACTACTCTTAAGTCTGCTGGTTATACTGTGATGTCACTCTACCGCTAAATTCTATAAAAAATTTAATTCCAATATTGTTGAATTGAGTAGAATGAATATAATGAACCTGTAAAACGACGGTTTATTAACAGTTAAGTGTTCGTATATCTGCATGAGTGCGAGTTAAATCATTATTTATTATTTATATCATTACTCATTAACATCTGATTATATTAACAAACAAACAAAATATTGTAATAAAATATATATAACTTGTTAAAAAAAAAAAATTGACACTGGCTAAATGTGCTAACTGCACGAAATCACAATAAGGATGCGCGGTTCGGGTCATCGATCCGATTTTTCGGATCGTAATGGATCATAACGCCACGATCCGATTCGCGGACCGGATCGCATGCCGTCGATCCGATCTTCAGGAAATCGATCCGGATAGATGCAAATCCGGTAAGATCCGGTTAGGTAAACCAATGTGAACCTTGTAAACAAGTACATTGAAGGTTTAAAAGAAAAACAATGTGAAATAGTAATTAAGAGAACTTAAGAAAAGCAAAGCCTCTATTGACCGAGCATGGTTTGTATAGGAAAGTTAAAAAAAAATCTCGTTTTTTGACTTATGTTTCTTGGGAAAAGTTGTTCAGTTTCATGGTCTGAACAACCCACCTGCGGGATTAAAACGATCAAAAAGTGACGGTGTATAAGTTTAAGACATTCAATTTTAATACTAATTTTTAAATATTTGAAAAATATTTTTATAACTACTATTTATTTATTTATTTATTCATATTGCTTACTTAAAATGTTATTGTTAAATCAAAGTATCAAAATAATAATGTCATACAAATCTAAGAAATCCAACACCACACGTAAACAATCTTGTTTTTGTTTGATTACGCTGTCTTATTGTTGTTTTGCTTTGAATTTGCTGATCATGAAAAACATTTATTATCTCCCGCACTCCACTTTTGATTGTTTTATTCATGTTCAAACTCGTAAAATAATAAAAATAAAAGAAATAAAAAATCAACACCACCAAAACAATACTACAACTAGAATTATGTCAACAATCATATTAAATTATACCTACGTATATAGTTGCCATGTAAAAAGTTTGCAAATAATCTCCAATTCAAAAGTTCGTATTACTGAATATTTTCTATTTCCTACAATAGTAATATAGTAAAGTATTATTTAAAACTGTGACTCATAAAGAATGTGACTGTACTGTGATTTAATATTAGTGACTATACACATGTTAAGTTTATATTGTAAGTAGATATTCGCCAAGACTGATTGTTCAGAGTAATTCTACATTTGGGTATCTCATACATCCTCTAAAGTTTTAATTATTTCAAACCAGTTACGTAATTTTAGTGAAACTTTATTTCCCTATGGAACAGAGATCTAAACAGTTTTATGAAAAAAGAAAAAACAAACCACTTAATTTATGCGATTTAAAGTCTACTACTCCGGAAAATTAAAAACGCATAAAATCAGTTGAACAAACTTTTTAATGTTTTCTATTGACTGTTTTAGTCGAACAACCGTTTTTTAAATGTTGTCGTTTAGATTTCCCTGCATATAAAGTTTCATTAAAATTGACAAGTTTGTTTGAGATACGAAAATGCAAAATCATTTCTTAAAATAAATACTTTTATTACGTTACAAAAAGAACTATAAATATTATTTTTGTTTAAAGTGTGATTATTTTATACATAATGTGATTAAACTGTGATTTTATCAATTTCTTTTGCAAAATAAATTCTTTTTTATATTAAGGTATTTTATTTGAATTTCACCATTTTATTATGATTTATAATTCACTCAAGACATACGTACTGTAAAATAATGACAATTACCAATTCATCATCAACAGTTCATTTTAATGTCCCCACTGCATACGAGCCGTCATTCAGCATACTGGGCACGAGCCTTCTCAGTGGATCTCGCACCACAGGGAGAACGGACCTTAGGACTCTTTCAATTTAGACGTTTCGTGTCGGTCCGCTGACTGAAACAGTCGCTTGACAGCCGCACGACCTCGACGACCACGACGAATTATTTTATCGACAAATGTTATTTAAACTTTTACGTCAAAGGGTATCTTCTATTAATTGTCTATGACACACGGAGCGCGGGACGGATCATTTAATATTGATATTCGTACTTACCAAAGTCAGGTACTTTGTTTTTTTTTTTGAGAGAGTTTGCTGATTGCCTCAGACGGCATTTTCAGCTTCACCGGGCTTTTTTGGGGGCGGCGAGAAACCGTAAAGGGTCCCTCAAGCCGTGTGAAACGAATCACCTTCGGAGGTTTTCAAGAGGGAACGACATCGCGCACTAGTGCGCGTCCCCGTGCCCTACTAGATTCTCCGAAGGGTTCGGATCGGATCTGGGCGGTACTTTGTGTGTATTTAAAGAGTCGTGTAAATACATTGGTATCTTAGAATAATAACGCCTAGAAGCCGAGTACGCGCACGGCGATTGAGGCAAGTTTAACCAAGCCATATGTGGCTTGGTTGGCCGAACGGCTCGCTAGTGTCCAAGGTCACGTCGTGTCGTAAGCAGCTCCGCAATTTTTGTTTATAATGACGTATTGTGCCATCAAAGGATGCTTTCACAAGTCAGAATCTAGCAAAAAGGATGCTAAGATTACATTTCACCTGTAAGAACAGCTAATCAATGTCTATTTTTTCGTAAAACACGATATTAATGTTCGTAATCATTCCATGTATGTTTTGCTAGATGTAGGAAAACTTTTACCCCATTTTGTGGTCCGAGTTTTTTTTATTTAGAGTTGTTTTTATCCAAGTCTAAGAGTCCAAGAAAGACAATTTATCACGATTGCTGTTATCAAAGCGCCAGTTATTTAGAAAATAGTTACAGCTACAAGGATTTTAAACTGACATGCTGAAAAAATGTCTTAACAGTATTTTTTTCTGATAATACTGATTTTTGTGCAATAAAGTAAATGAATAAATACTTATTTATCACCAAACATTGTTACATTTACATAAAATTACATGTACATGTTTTCGTGTTATATGTCTTTAAATAAGTAGCTAATGATATGAAAATTGTGGTAGTCGTAGCTTCACCGCCATCTAACATCATCTGTACCTTGTGTTTAGTTAAATGCCGTTGAAACATTGATGAATAAATAAATAAAATAAATAAAGGCTCGAAATAATATTCAATGCATAATGAGATAAAATTATGCTTCCAAATAGTTTAAGAGAGAAGTGGCGGTCCATTGTCTCTGCCTACCCCTCCTGAGGGATTGAGGCGTGACTATTTATGTATGTATGTACCTTACAATTTTTACTTTTTTAAATAATAATCACAAACTTAAATGAAAACATCTTAATGTATATAACAGTTAATATTATTAATGTATGCCGTTAATATAATAAAATAATATGTAGATAATAATTATAGAAGACAATTTTCTTTTTGTGACTATTGACTTTGTGGCTATTTTCACATAAAAAAATTTAAGTAATTAAAAAAATCATATGTAACAACAATACAATTTTTAAACTATGAAACAAGATAAGAGTTTAATAACTTACCCATTTACCCCGAGTTTGGGGAAATTACCATTTTACTTGCAACATTTATTCGTACGGTTGTGTGTGTAATGAATGACAACCTGCTGACGCACACGACGGAGTATTTTGTGCCTCAATATTTTGACGAACTTTGTTTGACACTATCGTTCTAGGCGTTATTAAGATTGGTATATGTATAATCATCATGACTTAAAAATCTTCCACATAATAGACAACAGTGATGATCACGTTTTTCAGGCCGATCTCGATCGCTTCTCTGGTTATTGTGCTGTAAATAAACTTAGTCTTAGTATAAATAAGTGTAAATCAATAACTTTCACTAAAAAGCGGCTAATTAGTAATTATACTTACAAACTCACTGGTGCCAATCTTGTAAATGTGCAATACATTAGAGACCTAGGTATAACGCTAGATAGTAAACTACATCTTGATTTACATGTAGATAATATAATAAATAAAGCCTATAAGATGTACGGATTAGTTATGAGATCCAGTAAAAAATTCACACAACCCTATACGTTTTTAAGCCTCTATAGTGCCCTAGTCAGATCTCAACTAGAATATGCCGTGCCCATTTGGAACCCTTTTTATAATAAATATATCGAAAGTGGAAATGGTACAAAAGAAATTTCTGCGTACAATGCACTACAGAGTTTTTCACAATCGTTTGCACTATTTACATACATACATACATACATACATACCATCACGCCTTTTTCCCAACGGGGTAGGGAAAAAGGCGTGAACTATTAAAAAAATATAAAACTCTAAAATTTGAGGACAGACGTAAGCAACTCGAGGCAATGATGTTATACGACATATGCCATAACCGATACGATTGCATCCCCATTGTGAACAGATTGTGTTACAGTGTTCCTACCAGAACTCATAGCCGAAATATTTGCCGATTATTTGCCACTTCCCGATGTCGTACAAACGCGGGAAAACGGTCGCCAATGCATCGTCTAGTACACTCATATAATACATACTTTAACAAAATTGACATTTTGGCGACGACGCCTTTTACCTTTAAAAAAATGTTGCTGGAAACATTGCGCAGTAGTTATTCTTAGTTAAGTTTTAGATAAGTTTCATTTAAATAATTAAGTAGTTTTTTTTTAATGGCCATGATTAGTTTTTACCTTTTTTAAATGTTAATGTATAGGTGCTCTTTAACCTGTATAGGTACCTACTATAGTTTAAAAAATTAGTTTTTTTTTCGAGTGTACTCAATTTTGAATAGTGTAAATATTTTCGTAAAATATAATATATTTTTGATATAGTTCAAATTATATTAAGTACGTTTAGATACTCAGTTTGTTTTGCAGTAATTAATATCACTCTCAACGTCTAAAAATGTAAATTTAAGCTGTGGTAATTGATGCTGGTGTTGAAATTAATACTACTTAATTTATCTAATTTTCTAAGCAACATTGTATTCAATATTGTTTTTTTACCCAAATAAATAAAAAAAAATGAACTGTATTTTTTTCATAATTGCGGTTTAAAGTAAAAGTGTTTTATTTAAACGTTAATAGTGTCGATGGAAGCCTTAGAAACTTATTATGTAACCACATCACTATGCGTCTTCCTATAAAGACTATGGCGCCTGGGGCACTACAATTTTTTTGACTAGTATTATTTTGCTGTTTTTAAAATAAACAAACAAAAGCCCCTATAAGTTTATGGTTTTAGGCAAACGTAACTGTACGCATAAAATAAAACAAAGCATTTGCTTGCGTATTTTTATTATTAAACGTCGTGATAAGATTTTGTCTTCTAGTAAAGACTTGGCGCTCAAAAGGTTAAGAAAAATATTTAATTAAAGAGGTTGTTTAAATATTTTAATGTCATAATAAAATGTCATTCGACTTTATTGATATAATTTTTATTAGCCTTGTCAATCTGTGACCACTTATCAGTATTTTAAAAACGTATTATTTTGGAAGCATTTTTCGGAATTCTCAATCAATCATACTTTTCGACTATAAGATAAGTAGGTAGGTACGCATAGAACAAAACTATGGCTCCACATGGAATATCGGCCGTGCAAAAGCGGCAAAAGTGACGATGTGGTATAAAATGGTGATGTTCTTATTTGAGTTCATAGCGGCGTTGTGTGCTGTAGCTGTTTGTGGTCCCTGCCTGTTAGCTTGTGCGAGACGCCTGCTATTAGGCGACGAGTTACTCCTAACATCATCATCACATCGTCATGTGGTTCATGAGGCTGAGGTGCTCGGCTGCGACGAGCCAGCATGCCCCTACTACAAAAAGAACTTCAAGTATCTGATGCTGCCGGCGATCAGACGACGGACATACACCTCCTCTAATCGAGAAACGACCGGGACATGATATATTTTTTGTAATTTTACTGGACGACTAGCTTCAATAAAGTTTTTTTTGGTGATCTTATTTCAGTGGTCAATCATTGTTGGTTGTAGGCCATAGCCAACAGTGCTGGAGTACCTACGTAATGCCTACCATCTTTAAAACATTAACTGGGATTAACGGTTCCGTATTTTTCAAAGCACTAATAAGTTCAAGATATTTAGGTTAGGTTAGGTGCAGTGGCAAAGCAAGCGCTCGGCCTAATATCTCGAGAGCAAAGTGTGTTTCGGATTTCCGATACAAAGCCTACGTTTGTGGTCACCGACACGCATTCGGCAAGCGTAGTGATTTAGCCAACACCCATAATTATTTAGAGATTTCAAGGATGAAGGCCTTTTGCCCTGCAGACGGTAGCTTTAGGCTATTATTACTTTGTTAAGCGCTACTTTATACTAATTTAAACGCATGTGAAAGGGCACGTAAAGCAACTTAGGGCAGCTTTTTGATCAATACAAGGGCACTTTTAAAAAAGGTTAAGTCAAGGTTCGCGCACATTAGGGTAAGGTTGTCAAGTCCAGCAAAAGTTTTTGAGGCCGTTATCTATAAATACGTTTTAGCTCAGGTGGACCAAAGAGATCAGTCGATACCAATCTATTAACTTTAGTAGAATTTATTTCAACCAGGTTGGATATTAGAAGATCACAGGTGGATATTTCGATTTCGGAAAAGCATTTGATAGGGTCAATAATGACATAATGACATTCTGACAAAACTGAGCAATATTGGCTTTACTCCAAGGCTTCTCCGCTTACTTGCGGAATACCTACGTGATCGTCAACAATTCGTCAATTTGAATTTTAGTCGTATTGATTAGCTAGGCATTTTGAGATTAGGGGTAATGGACCGGAGTCCGGACGCGTTTTAATTACTCTGCCCCATAGGTTTTAAACATTATAAATAATGCCCAGGCGATTTGATTATTTCAATAGTTGTAATCATACTGCAGCACTGCCCATGCCCTCTCTCTCATTTTAGGCATTTTTCAATATAATGCCCTATATATAAATAAATAACTGTGCCATAGTTTTGCAGTTTTAATCATATTTCGGAACAATAGTAATAGCAAAACACATTATTTTGTCACCAGTATGCACCTAACACTAGCATTAAAGCTGTTTCAATATCTTCGTTGTCAGCCTTGATTCTCGGGTCTTTCTTATACTTGGGCTTGGACAGATCATTGTCACAGACACAGAGGCTTCCACGACATATCTGGCAGTCGCTGGAGACGAACGAGCTGGACGCCATACCACAGTCGCCGCAGTAACCCGGAAGACTGTGGATGCTTCGTTTCTTTACCTTAAAATGTGAGATGTATTAGTATTGTAAGTTAAAAGAAGGCGCACAGACTCCGATGGCTAGACCATGTCGAAAGGATGGAAACAGAGCGGAGCACCCAAAGAGCCTATCTCGGTAAAGCGACTGGTTGACGGCCGGTTGCACGCCCTCATTCCCTTGGAGGTACGCGGACCTGGTCGTAGAGGCCGTGAGCTTATATAATCCAGGGACTGAAGTGACTGGCGCGAAACTGCACAATATCGAGAATGACGGCACAAAATAAGGAGGTAAGCTTCATACAAACGCACCGTGGTAACCTCTGGTGGGCTCGATCCACTGGCCCTTCGGAGAGACGTTGCGTCTCCCTGTATACTTTATCGCCTTTATCATGGGGAATGCTCTGAGGAATTGTTCGGTTTGATCACTGCCACTGATTTCCTTCACCGCACTACACGCAATTGACTGTCTTTCCGTCCACACCATCTTAATGGATGGCGGTCTACACTGTGCTTTTCTTACGTATTTTTACCACGAACCACAGTGCTGTGGAACCAGCTCTCAGCGGTAGTATTTCCGGACCATTACGACTTAAGGATCTTCAAGAAACGAGCCTATTCCTTCCTTAAAGGCCGGCAACGCATCTGCGATTTCTCTGGTCTTGCGGGTGTCCATGGGCGGCGGTGATTGCTTCCTTGCAGGTGACCCGCCTGCTCCTTTGCCTCCTTCTATTATTTAAAAAAAAACTCGCTCGAGCAACGCACACATAGACCCTCTAATGGACACGAATTTCGGAACAGGTGGGAACAGTTCCGAGTAGAACCTACGAGAGTTAGTCCCGCAAAACTACTTTCTACATTCAAGCGGGCTTAACTCACAGGCGGCTTCGTACGAAGTAGACATCATAAGGAGCTCTATCGAGCAGCAGATAGTGTGTTTTGGGTTGCGACCTTGCAAGTTAAGCAACTTTCATGCTGGGTCACCGGGTCATTATTTTAAGCAGCCTACAAAGGAACGAGGTCCACCGCTGAACATAGGCCACTAAATTAAAATTATCTCACGCTACTCCGTGTTTCAGAAAGCTCGTAAGCCGCTGGTCCTGGTTGTAGTCGTAAATTGGCAGTTGTTGAAACCCACTAAACTATTGGACCAGACTAGTGGGTTTGAGAGTTTATTGGGACGTTTAGAGGTCGATGATGAGGATGATGTGAGAGACATTGTCAATAACACTGGCGCCTACCGGGTATACTGCAGAAAAAGTACACTTCTGCCGGCTTAAGATCAGGATTACGGTAACCAAGGCGATGATCGCTTGCAACAGCTGCTTCATTGTTAGCCCATCAGTCTTTGGAATATTCAGATTAACGTGTTTTGTTTACTTTTGTTGCATGGTGTTTTGTAATTTTTCGGGAGCTGAAAGATTATTGAACCTGTAATTTTGTTTGAAACACAGTTAATTAAGGTAAATTGAAAGCTGCTTTGTTCTTGAATGTTTGACTGTTTTTGTCTGAGGCTTTTGACATCTTTGCGAGTTTTTTGTTGATTTGTCATTTCAAGTAAAGTAAGTTTATTTTAAGAGAGGTTTTATTAGATTGATTTTAAAGAGGTTAGATGCTCTAAACGTAAGCCTCGCGTAAATGAAGCTGTAGGTAGAGCTGTAGATATAACTGGAGAGGCCTGTTGTTGAAGCCATGAAGCACATGGTATCCAGAATGTGAAATAAAATATCAATTCTTACATATAAATAACAATTACTATTATTCTCTTTATTAAACATATATCTTAAGAAAAATTGATTACAATATTTTATATAAAAACATACATACATACATACATACATCACGCCTTTTTCCCGGAGGGGTAGGCAGAGACCACCTCTTTCCACTTGCTGCGATCCTTACAGACTTCTTTCGCTTCATCCACATTCATTAGTCTCTTTACAATATAAAATATTATAAAAAATTTAACCTAGGTTGCCACCGGCAGCGGGGATAGACCCACGCTATCGGTGATTAGGGCTGCAGAGTGAGGAACCTCCTGACAATACGTGCCGTGTCAAGGAGTACTACCTTTTGCATCTGACCCTTGACCCAACCTCTCAGCGAGAGCCTCTCTAGGTGTTGATCGAGGCTCTTGGCTAAAAAACCGTTTGCGGAAACGACTATCGGTACAATAATGGTTGAATCCACATCCCACATGGCGGTAACCTCGTGAGCAAGTCAAAAGTCAAGGTACTTACTGAGCTTGTCCTTCTCAGCTTTCACGAGGTTCTCATCATGTCATGAGGTATGGTGATATCAACTAGTATTGCCCGGCGCTGGGATCGGTCGACCACCACGATATCAGGCTTATTGGTGACAATAGTCCTGTCCGCAATGATAGAGCGATCCCAGTAGAGCGTTGCATGACCATATTCGAGTACTGGCGCAGGTGCGTACTTATAGTACGGCACCTCCGATTCAACAAGGCCATATTCAAGAGCAAGTTGCTGGTGAATTATTCTGGCTACTTGGTTGTGTCTGTGCAAATACTCTCCGTTAGCAAGATGAGAACAACCAGAAATAATATGTCGGAGTGATTATTTATTATTAGTATTCATTTAAATTTGTTTGTTATCTATCATAGTTGAGTGGATACCTAGATAGGTGTCAGTAGTGTAGTGTGACCATGAGAGAGTTCTTTGAGTTTCTTTATTTTGGGTGGGATTGGGAATACTTTTTAATTTGGTTTTTGAAATGATTTAAATGTGACAAAAAAAATCCTTTTGGATATAAGCACATAGGCATGCTTCATTGCTGCGAAGATAAACGAAGTAAGTTGTTTAAAAGGTTATTTCCATACAATGTTTACCTTTTACGCAACGATAAAAAGAAATTAGTGTTTGGCTCACTGATCAGAGTGCCTAATGCGAGTTTAAATTACTATTCAAAATTTGATAACGTTGATGAAACGAGAATTTATATGGCAAAATTTTAGTTTTCCTCGTTTGTCTTATGTCAACAAAATTAATAAGCAGGTATTATAACTTTTTAAATACGAATCGTATCAAAGTGATATAAGTTTTTATATTACTTAATTGGTATTGCAATATTGAGATCTATTTAACTCCATTCAAAACTATATTTTTGAAGTGAAAACTTCTTTAGCGGCGTTGTGCACTTTTTTTGGAATGGGTGAAAAATGTTAAACTCGCGTCAGGACACGTGACCTGATCGAAAATTCGTAAGACGGATGGAGAGTAGGAAGGAATGGGTAAAAAATGTTAAACTCGCGTCAGGACACGTGACCTGATCGAAAATTCGTAAGACGGATGGAGAGTAGACAGCTGGCGCGGCGTAATATAAATTTTTAATATAACTTAATATAACTTTTTAATGTAATATAAATTGTCATGTTTGTGTACGATAGCCAAATAAATAAATATTGTATTCTACCACATAAATGAGAGTACTTTTATACTGATAATTAACGCAAATCGTGCAAAATTATTCCCTAACCATTCCAAAATATCAAAAATGCACAACGTTAATATTCAAGTTTCCACTTCTGCCGGCACTCCCAGAGTGCAACCCGTCGTTGTTTATTTACAAACAAAGACAATAACAAGATAATAACTACTACTAACTATAAATTAAAAAAAATACCCCAAATCATCCCCATCAGGCTAGCAGTAAGCTAGCAGCATTGCCACGATGGATAGCAATGCGTTTACTTTGGTCCATACAGCTGCTATTAAAAATAATATTTATTTTTTGTGAGTTTTTCTGGGACAATATTTCTAGTTTTCTTGTTCGTTATTATCAATATGTACAATAATGTACATGCATTGTATGCTTTAGGGTAAAAATTTACTCTTTTTTATTTTTCTTTAGCTCATTGTATTATATTTAATTACACTTATTTTTCTTTAATAAATGATTTGAAATGGATTTTTTATATTCGTTTACTTTCTTTCTCTTTCATCTTTACTTCACTTCAAAGTCCTGATTTTTATGAATTAGTAAAGGTTACTCTGTGTCACCAGAAGAGTGAGACAGCTATATAATAATTGCTAGTTTCAACTAACAGGCCTCCGTTTTTTTTTTTTTAAATCTTAATTAATGGCTTCGCGTTTAGCATTTAGCCAATTTCAAGTATTTTTTATTATTAGTAATACATAAATAAACAATATTTCTTTTCTGTATGATGATGATGAATGATAATAGAAATGAGAAGTGAGAAATGATATACCCCCAACCCCTCGAGTATCTCAGTAAAGATGTGGGGCTTTACTAAGTCCTCGGGCGGACGTCTTGAGAGAATTTGAAAAGTGACGTTGCACTGTACTGCACTTGTACACTCGTGCACACTCACGAACACTTAACGGTTAATAATCCACCATTATTTCACATTAATATTCGATATAACACAAATTTTCGAAAATAAAACAAAACCGCAGACATGACTCTTCACTTTCCCGCCAAGAAGTCCCAGGCCTCCGTTATATCTACAGCTTCATGGCGTAAACCGTCCGTTGTCGTGTGAATATACCTTAGCGCGGTTTAATGCTCTAAGGAGTATACCGTCTAATAACACCATCAGAATGGAAGAATGGAACATAATTTTCCAAAATTTTTTCCTATAAGAGGGCGCATCTATACTCAATATTATACATAGTCTATGATAGATAATAGGGAGAGAGCTTAGAGCATTAAATTTGGTTTAATGCTCAAGGAGAGAGTGTTAACAAACAAGTTATTTTTAAATACAAAGAACAAAGCATAGTTATAGTTATGACCTTTTTAATAGTGTAAAATAATTTGTACTTTGCCTAAATCTTTCTGTGTGTTTCGGACCATATGTCAATTACACTGTCATTGTCATTCGTACGTACGTATACATACATGTCATTTCGCTCGCATGCACTGCACTGCACTGCAAATGTGGCTATTTGTGGTGAAGATATCTTCATAATATTAATCTGTTTCTAGTAAATCATGACTGACAACGAGACAGCCAACGGTCTCTCTGAGGAGCAGCCTCAGGAAAAGACCGCCAAGCAGCTAGAGAAAGAGGCGAAAAAAGTCGCAAAGTTAGAAAAGCTTCAAGCGAAATTGGAAAAGAAAAGCGCAGCGCCAGCTGTGCAAAAAGAAAAACCAGAGGTACGCAGACAAATCCTGTTTTAGCAATAACTTTAGAATATAAAAAACGTATATACATAAATAAATGTAACAAGTTACAATACCAATAACTCATGTCTTAAGAGATGATCTTAACTGCTCAGGTATTTGGGTACCACTGCCTACCACAGCAGTTAAGTTAAAGAAAGTACAGATGAAATAGTTGTCAGAGTTGCATCAGATGGTAATTCCGTACATGATTGTTCTTACCTCATTGAGTAACTGTTCAAAGATGTGACTCACCTTAAAAACTTTGTCCGGGTGTAGAAAAGGGGGCCCCAAAAAATAACACAATTTTTTTTCAAGAAGTGAAGAAAATCACAGCCTTAAAAAAAAGATAGCAAATTTTTTTATTTTTTTAATATTTAAAAAAATAATTCGAGCACAAGTGTTGCTCCGGCTCGCTTAGCGAGCCTCCGCTACGTGTAGGTCACAAGACTAACCTAACCTAACCTAGTTGTCCCCGTCGCCACTACATAGTTACAAAATTTTCTCTCCATGTTCTAGCTCCATAAAACACTTGATTGAAAAATCAACTATGTCTCGGACCCCCTTTGCTACACCCTTACCAAAAACTTATTTGATTGAAGCTTAAAACATATAAAACGCAACATTTCTGATAAAGCAACTTTTGATTTGATTAGATTAAATTAACTGGTAAAATTAAAATCTTTGATATTGTTTCTAATTTATTTAACTTTCTCCCTTGGTATTTTATAATTATTTAATATCAGTTCTACTATTTTACTAACTACTAAGTTATAAGTTTATTATAATATTGTTACTAACAAAAATAGATCTATGTATTGGATTAAATAAATATGTTATTATTTTTAATATCAATATAATATTATTACTGCGGTGAAAAATATTAATAGAAAATCGTAATTTAACAGAACAGAATAGATCCTTATTTAATGACACTACAATAACAATATATAAAAACTATTTAGGTATCACAGTCAAATAATAATTCATGACAATAATAATTATTGTCATGAATTGTTTACAATTTATTGTTACATACAGAAAAAAGTTAAAGAAACAAAAGAGAGTGCAGTGTACACTGAAAATACAGCTCCCGGAGACAAGAAAAATATTTCCGGGCCCATGCCCGATGCCTACAGCCCCAAGTATGTAGAAGCAGCTTGGTATGCGTGGTGGGAGAAGCAAGGGTTCTTCAAGCCTGAATATGGGGTAAGTTATGATAACTTCAAATGGTCTTTTACTTTGTGTATTTTAATTTACTATATTAAAAACCTGACATTCACAATCATATCCCAAACAGTCCAACTTGTGAGGCTGGTACAGCTAGATAATGTTAGATTTGTTATTTTATAGGTACTGTGTGTATTATAACCAGATGTTGGAATCTGTTGGTCATTCCAGGTCCACATTCAAGTGATGATTGGGGGACCCTCTTTTTAAATTTAGATGTGATTATGAAAGAAAACTACTGTAGATAGTCTTTGCTTAGTGTCTCAAAATATTATAAAATAATTATAATAACAATGAAATAATAATAAATTAATAAATAGTTAATTAATTATTATGTCCTTTATTTATTTTCTTTCTTAAAACTTGATTTTTACAATATTTTAATATAAAAACAATAAAACATTATAAAAACCTAATCCTAGAGTACCACCAGCAGTGGGGCAGGGCCCAAGCTACTGGTGGTAGCAAAGTCAGTCAAAGTCATTCTTCTTCATAGTCTTAAAAAATATAAAAAGGGTCCCCCAATCAACACTTGAATGCGGAGCTGGAAAGACCGGCAAATTCCGACATCTGATTATAACACCAACTATGTATATTAATTACCCATATACATATTTTTCTATTTTACATATTTTACCCATCTTGTGTTAGGTAACTAATTGATCAAATTTTGAGTTAAATAGAAAGCACTTTATAAATAATAATTGACTATATGGAAGTTACAAATCAATTATGAGATAACCAAAACCTCATTATCCCTGTATCCAAGAACTAGAGGGTTCAAAATGTTAGGATAAAATAAGTTGAAAGCTTTTCACTTTAATTTAAATAGAAATCATCCACTCTTTTTCACAGAGATCTTCTGTATTGGAACCAAATCACAATGGCAAATTTGTTATGGTAATCCCACCGCCGAATGTCACAGGCACTCTGCATTTGGGACATGCTCTCACAAATGCCGTAGAAGATGCGCTTACCAGGTGGCACAGGTAACTAGAACTTTTCAAAATAATTAATCAGCTGTACATATACTTTATGTTTGTAATAAATAGTTAGGGACATACTACCCAATCTCTCAAGATGTCAAGCACTGTGCTTACCAGTGCCTCCATCTGACCTGATGTTAAGTGATGATAAGGTCAATGGTGGAAGCGCACTTCACTTCAACTACTTAGGCACTTATCTCTAGCTGCCAGAACACAACAATGCTACAAACATTGATGTTATGGCGACATACTTAGATAAGTTGTGAGTGAAGAGGTGGTAGCTAGCCAGGCGGACACACAAGCTCTGCCACCAACCAAACAGAGTACACAAACATGTACCCCCCACTGAGAATCGAACCCGGGACCTCTGGGTCTAAGAAAAGTGGTCTAGATCACTAAACCACAGTTAAAAAGTTAAGTCTGCTGTCAAGGAAGTGTTTATATGGTTTGTTATTGTGTCAGAATGAACGGGCGCACGACTTTGTGGAATCCCGGCTGTGACCACGCCGGCATCGCCACGCAAGTGGTGGTGGAGAAGAAGCTTTGGCGCGAGGAGAAGAAGACCCGCCACGACCTCGGCCGCGAGGAGTTCATCAAGCGCGTCTGGGATTGGAAGAATGAGTAAGGGTTCACTAAAAATGGCAATGTTCTAAAACTGTTGGTAGAATTGACAATGTTGTCTAATGTTTGCATTGGCGAAAAAGGAGTTTTTAAATGAAAAAAACGTTGTTCACGTCTATTTCGGCTGTTCAACAAGTGAACTATAAATTTAGTTTTTATTTTATTTGGAAAGAATACTGATTTAATTTAAATTAAATTCTTTCAGGGTGGAATCATAATCATAATATTTATTTGCTGTATGTTGTATGCAGGTATAGGTTTTTTTTTGGAGAGAGTTTGCTGTTCTACTTGTACGGCTTTTACAGCATCACCGTATTTTTTTGGAGAGGGCGGGATACTTAAATGTTTTCTCAAGCCATAGGATCAAAACACTGCCAGAGGGTTTCTAGAGAGAATAGAATCACGCTAGCGTGTCCCAGTTCCTTTCTAGATTCTCTGAGGGTTTGGATCTGATCGGGAAGGTATAGGTTGTATGTGCATCCATTTTTATGAATGCATTTTAGATTTAAGTCTGTTATCTTATCTTTTCTTATCTTAGTGGGGCGTGCTGAGGTTTTTCTCTCCCAGTAGCACCTTGACCCATCGTGATCTTGTGTGCAACCCCATCCTTTCACTCTTCCTCCTTTGTAAAAGTAGATGCCTTAATTTTCTTAAAAAGTGCGAAGAGCTAGAAGTTTTTTTTTAATTGTTCAAAAAAGTTAACATTATTTCATATAGCTAAACACGCATCCTTAGCAAAACCCCGTGGGTTTGTATGCCTTGGAGAGTTCGTTTACACTCGACATTATAAATAGAAACAAAACAAAATGAAACAAAAAACACGCACATACCCGCTCACGTCTCACGGAGCCCTCGCACCAACACCGGCGGCAGCTGAGATTAGTATTTGTATATATTATTGTTAAACAAGCTGCACGATGATAATAGTACCGATGCTTGGGATCAAAACACTGCCAGAGGGTTTCTAGAGAGAATAGAATCACGCTAGCGTGTCCCAGTTCCTTTCTAGATTCTCTGAGGGTTTGGATCTGATCGGGAAGGTATAGGTTGTATGTGCATCCATTTTTATGAATGCATTTTAGATTTAAGTCTGTTATCTTATCTTTTCTTATCTTAGTGGGGCGTGCTGAGGTTTCTCTCTCCCAGTAGCACCTTGACCCATCGTGATCTTGTGTGCAACCCCATCCTTTCACTCTTCCTCCTTTGTAAAAGTAGATGCCTTAATTTTCTTAAAAAGTGCGAAGAGCTAGAAGTTTTTTTTTAATTGTTCAAAAAAGTTAACATTATTTCATATAGCTAAACACGCATCCTTAGCAAAACCCCGTGGGTTTGTATGCCTTGGAGAGTTCGTTTACACTCGACATTATAAATAGAAACAAAACAAAATGAAACAAAAAACACGCACATACCCGCTCACGTCTCACGGAGCCCTCGCACCAACACCGGCGGCAGCTGAGATTAGTATTTGTATATATTATTGTTAAACAAGCTGCACGATGATAATAGTACCGATGCTTGTGCGAACGCTCTCTACACTAACACCCGTTCGCACTAAACTTATAAATCGCCTAAGTCTTTGCCTAACTACTACCCGGTCAAGTTAACTCGGCACCTGAGTGTAAGCGACGTTTTCGAGCCAGGTGCCGACTTAACTTGACCGGGTAGTAGTTAAGCCAAGACTTAGGCGATTCATAAGTTTAGTGCAAACGGGTGTAAGTAGCACTAATTACTCACAGACATCATAATATGAAATTAGGTTCGTTTGCATCTATATAATATTTCTTTAATGATTTTTTAAAGTTTGGATTCTTTAAGTAAATGTTCTTCTGGTTTCGGATAGGTCGGTTCGAAGAGTCCCATTCTTTTCTTATCTAGAGAGTCTAAAGTCGCACAGTAGGTGCTGCATTGACTACCTTTTAAGCCTGTTGTGGATAATAGTAATGTAATGTTTTTGGGTGACACAGAAAAGGGGTGCGCATCTACGAGCAGCTGCGTTCCATGGGCGCGTCGTGCGACTGGTCGCGCGCGCGGTTCACCATGGACGCCGGCATGTGCCGCGCCGTCAACGAGGCGTTCATACGGCTGCACGACGCCGGCGACATCTATCGCGCCAACAGGTCACTACAATTTGCCTATCCGATCTTTATTTATTTTAATATTTTGTTTTTCTTAAATTTTTTTCAGGAAAACTTACTCATAAATAAGTTTAGTTTAGTAATGAAATTAATAACCATCTTATTTTTCAATTCATTTCGTTTCATTACTCTTCATTCACACCAACAAGCCGCACATGCCATTATATGCCTCTCCTTTTTATCTTTTTAGTAATTTACTTTGACCGAATACTCAGCAAGGTCTTTCCACGGCATTTCACGGTCTTCGTGCCCATGCAGTATATCTTATGGTCTTAAACTCTAAATCGTATTATCTTTTTCTTTATTGTTGAAAATTGAAAATAAATTAATTGTACCTAAAAGACAAAGATCAGTGGTCAATCAATGGGTCAGTAATTTATTGTTTCTGTTTCTGTCAGATTGGTGAACTGGTCGTGTACCCTGAAGAGCGCCATCTCCGACATCGAAGTAGACAAGATGGAGCTCACTGGAAGAACGATGTTGTCTATACCCGGATACGAGCAAAGGGTACGGGATACTTTTTAGAAGCTGTTTTTAGTACTCCATATTTGCATTAGGCAAATAAAAAAATATTGTACACATGATAAAGTGAATGCTAATACTCAAATCAAATCAAATTATATCAAAACAAAATATTTATTCAGTTTTAAATTAAAGTAATAAACAAAAATAAAATATAAAACAAAGAAGCTAAACAGAAAAAGGACCCCACTCAGCACATACTGCAGCTTTTTTTTTTTGGAGAGAGATTGCTGATTGCCTCAGACGGCATTTTCAGCTTCACCGGGCTTGTTTGCCTCAAGCCGTGTGAAACGAATCACCTTCGGAGGTTTTCTAGAGGGAACGGCATCGCGCACTAGTGCGCGTCCCAGTGCCCTACTAGATACTCCGAAGGGCCGAACCCTTCGGTTATTACAATAAGTGGAATCAAATGTCGGTGCGATTTGAGTGGCAGCGATATTGTGACAGAAATGTGATATGTATTAAATTTTTTTTTTTTTTTGAGACTACCCATTGTCAAACTTATTATATAGTTTTGTGGGGCTATGTTTGTAAATTTTGTACTTCTAACTATCGCACTCATAGACGTCAATTATCATTAACTAGCTGTGCCCTGCGGTTTCACCCGCGTGAATTAGCGACTGTTCCACTCCTATTAGTCATAGCGTGATGTAATATAGCCTATAGCCTTCCTCAATAAATGTACTATTCAACACAAATAGAATTTTTCAATTCGAACCAGTATTTCCTGAGATTAGCGCGTTCAAACAAACAAACAAACAAACAAACTCTTCAGCTTTATAATATTAGTATAGATGATTACTTAGCACCTACCATTGTTCAGTCGAAAATGTGCTTATAACGTCACTGTTAAAGACTATTTTACAATAGACAATTTTAGGTGTTAAGTAGTCATTATTGATAATTGACGCCTATGAGTGCGGCTGTTAAAGTTTAATAAAAATATTTCATTATTATTTTTTCAACGTAAATATCTTTTTGACCATTTAGTCGCAATGAATTGTTAATTGTGTTGTAGGTGGAATTCGGCGTACTCGTGCACTTTGCGTACAAGGTGGAAGACTCTGACGAGGAGCTGGTGGTAGCCACCACGCGCGTGGAGACCATGCTGGGGGACGTGGCCGTGGCCGTTCACCCTAAGGACGAGAGGTGACCGCGCAAATAATAGGACCCTGCACATTAACAATAGTTAATTGAATTGATTGAATGAATTTTGAGTTTTGAATTTTTTACCACTTAAGAGGGTTTTCCACCAGAGATGTGCTGAATAGATGTTTGTATTTGTATATCTAGATGTACTGTGTTCTTTATTACCTAGTATTATTTTTAACTTTAACCTGCAGTCGAACCATGCATAAATGTAATGCTATGGCAGAATAACATGCAGGATGCAGGAATGCACTTTAAAAAGCCTTATAGCATTAATTTATGTTTCATTTTCGTTTGTTTTGTCTGTTTAACAAAGGAGTGACTGTAATTTCAACTATTTTTTTAAGAATAAATAAGAATAAAAGACATTTTTTGATATCACATAACAAAACACACAATGAAACATACAACAAGTAACAAAAATAATAATAAAAAAATAGTAACAATTTACATGTGCCCTGTTATGTGATGCCAACACTGTGCACAGCTCAGTATACGCAGCAAGCGGGGCCTGCTGCACTGGTATTCTGCTGTACACAGTAGTGACATCATGGCACGAAACAGGAAAGAAAAAAAAAACAAATTAATATAGAAGTGACTTACTTTAATAAAAACATTAACATAAAATTACACGAATAATAATAACAACAAAACGAATATACTATGACACAAAACAAACATCAATAACAAAACGTCGAGGCGCAAAACTAACGGTCAGTGACAGCAGCAGTAAAAATTAATACAATATATAAGAAGCCATAACACAAGAAAAGTAAATAATACACTTTTTGTGGATCAATTTATTATTTCTCTTTGAAAATCAAGTGTTGTAAACCTTACAAAGTAAGAGTAGATGTGTTGCTTCATTTCGGCGGGTATTACAGAGCCACGATAGCATAGTTGGTAGTGCACCTGACCCGGCATGTGATGGGGTGCGGGTTCGAATCCCGCTTTTGGAAATTTTTTCAACACTTGTTTTTTAAATTAATTATTGTTGTTATCATCTTTCCTATTCTTGCCAAATTTGGGCGGTTCTTTATTAAACCTTTGTACACCCACTAGAACTTTTGTCAAGCAAGTCTGTTATCCAAAAAATCTATGTTAGAAATAATAGAGTCATTGTCAACGTAAGTAGATCCTTATAAATTTTAGTTTTCTCATTCTCAGCTTGAATGTAGGCCTCCTTTAAATGTTGCCTTTTTTCCCTGTTTTGTGCTTTCTATCTCTATAAAGTGTTTAATTGACGCAAAGGGTTGCTTCTATTCTTCCAGGTATAAACACTTGATTGGCAAAAGCCTGGTGCATCCGTTCTTGGAAAGGAAGCTGCCGGTCATTGCCGATGAGTACGTCGACATGAACTTTGGCACTGGTAAGCGCAATTTTATTTTACTAACGAAAAAGGATGCGTCTTGCATGCAAACATTATTTATTTCTATGGATTTTAAACAAAAGGCAAATAAGACTGTCTGAAACTATTGTGCAATGCGCAGTGTTCCTTCATTTATAATAATTTACAGAGTGCATATTTTTTCTTGTCATTGTTTTTAACGCAAATAATGAGTAATTAACTATACCATTATCTATATATTAATACGTGAAGCAAAAACTTTGTACCCGTTTTTACGAAAATTACGCGGACGAAGGAGTATGAAATTTCGCACACTTATAGTTTATATAGAGAAGGTTATCCGAATGTTAGTATTTTTTTTAAATTATTCATAAAAATACATTAAATCAACAAAAACAACATTACACATCTACCATGTATTTGACACACACGCATGGCATGTGTATTTGACACACACGTATTGCTTGTCTTTAATGCGGCCGACATCTGGCAATGCCAATCCAAACTCACTTTCTATCTTTTTTTAACTTTTCATTGCTTAGGATACAATCCGTGCAGCCTTATTAAAATTACGGTCGAATTTCGACCACTGGGCGACCACTAGTTTTTATTAATTTATGAAAATGTATCATAGTTATTGATTATGTTATAAATTATAAATTGTTATAGTAAATGTGGAACGAGTCAAAGAACAAATGTTTTACCTTATTTATATCGAAGCCTAAGCATTCGTAGTGCAATCATCTTATCCTGATTAATTGGTGTTTGTATGCAACATTACCTATCCAAAACTGTAAAATTTCTTCAATACACTTTCAACCATATTCTTAAGACATAAAGTTCAAAGTCTATTGAAGAAATTTGACAGTTTGTGGTAGGTTGTTGTGCCGGCGTATGTACCTATAATCTTATATTATATTTTAGCGCTCAATAGATTTGATGAATTTTAAAATACTCAACTTACTTATCACACTGTTGACACCCCATAATGTTTGGTCCTTCGAGCCGGATATACAGGGTGTTTGGTAATATGTGTATATACCCGAAACATGCCATGCAAATGCAGCCAAGTATACATAACACCGTGGTAACATGCAAAATCATAATGAAGATTTACTTTTCCATACAAAATCTCAAATTTATTTTATAGCATTATTTAATTTCAACCTTGACATGTTTCGACTTCTGTTTTGTTTGGATCATGTGGTTGACGAACAAGAACAATGTGTCGGCTGCACCTAGGGTTGTCATTTTACTTAGTAACAAACAACTTTAATATCTCGGCCATATGGTGCTTTTCTGGTATGTTTATAATTTTCCGGGGTTCTACGACCTGTGCCATATCTGCCATATTCGGGATTATACAGGTATTACACCCTGCATATTACAAATAATTATATAATTTCTTTCCGGTAGTATAATGGTCAGTGCAGCCGCCCGGATTGCGGAAGACCCAGGTTCGATTCCTGGCTGGGTCGGGTAGGCATTTAATTTTTTCACTGTATTTTCTAAGTATTTAATTCAGCTTCAGTGCAGCAATTAGCACTTAAAAATAAAAAGTAAAATTTACTATAGCGTTGTGTTATCAAATTTGTGGTATTTCATCTGTAAAGATGAATCTGCATAGCCATCGGTTGCAATAACCGTTGGATAGATGGCACTGTGCCGCTAAAAGCACTCAAAAATTAAAAAAGCAGTGTAAAAATTCAGTGCTTACGTCAGCCTTCCCGGTAGCATAATGGTCAGTGCAGCCGCCCGGATTGCGGAAGAGTCAGGCTCGATTCCTGGCTGGGTCGGGTAGGCATTTAATTTTTTCACTGTGTTTTATAAATATCTAACCCCTTGTCTCAGGCGCGGTGAAGATCACGCCCGCACACGACCCCAACGACTACGAGATCGGCAAGCGGCACAAGCTGCCCTTCATCACCATCCTGGACGACCAGGGCCGCTTGCTCGACAACTGCGCACAGTTCACGGTAAGTACTTAGTTATGCCTGCAATTGAGTAGTTAACTGGTAAGTCGATAGATAAACTTTTTAGCAATTATCAAACGATTTTTTTCCATAGAAATCCATGAAGGAACCGAAACTATGACGTCACTATTTTGTTCCGTCTACTGAGTTTTTATTAATAACGTTTTAACTTTTCCGATGGCGCAGTAGTTAACGCGCCCGGTCTGTAGTGCTGAGATTAAGCAACTTTCGCAAAAGCCAGTCATCTGATGGGTGACCAAAAATGTATGATCGAGCTCCTCCGTGCTTCGGAAGGCACGTAAAGCCGTCGGTCCCGGCTGCATTAGCAGTCGTTAACAACCACCGCACCGCACTGGGCCCGCGTGGTGGTTTATGGCCCGTTCTCCCTATCCATCCATAGGGAAGGCTCGTGTCCCAGCAGTGGGGACATAAAAAGAGCTGATGATGAAGTTTTCTTGTTTGTTCGGTCGGCGTAGGGTATGAAGCGGTTCGACGCGCGCCGCGGCGTGGTGGCGGCGCTGGAGGAGCTGCAGCTGTACCGCCACACCGCGGCGCACGCCATGGTGGTGCCGCTCTGCAGCCGCTCCAAGGACGTGGTGGAACCCATGCTCAAGCCGCAGTGGTGAGGGTTACGACGTTTCACAGATCGGTGCACTTTTTTGGTGCGGACGACAGACTACCCCGTCTCTCGATACGATCCGAACGCCACGGTGATTGTAGAGAGGACGCGGATACGTATGCGTGATGCTATCTCTGCACAGTGTGGGATTTTTGATCAGTTTTGGACACCTTCGTTTTATGTTTTTATATGTTGCATTATATCTTGATAAAGCCTACTATGAAACTAAAACATGAATATCATGTTTAATTTTAACGCTATAATTTTTTGTAGGTGAGGTCAATAACCTTTAGTAATCATGTTTACTTTTATATCTCCTAAAGTAAAATTGATAAAGCCTTAAATTTTTTTTCTTGGCTTTTAAATAATAATTCTAATAATATATTAAAAACTCAGCATTGTATCTTAACTACATAAAAAGTTATGTATTTTTTAATTTTTTTTAGTTATTTTTATTTTTTGGATTATTTTACAATATTAGCGATCCATTACATCTGTATTGCATTAAGCATAAGAGTACCCATGTTAATTTAAATTTTCAAACACTAATCTTGTATGATTCAGCATTTATGGCACTTCTAAGTTTTTATCTGGTTTCTATAGGAATAGGGTTGACAATTCGGGGTTACCCTTGTTTTATAAAAAAAATTGACAAATTAACACTTCCCAAATAATTTTTCGCATAATTTACCCGTACAAGTGTTTTATTAATCTATGTATACATATAATAAAGCTAAAGAGGGTCGAAAGTCTGTACATGGAAGATATTCGAAAAAAAGTTGGCTGGGGATACTTAGAACTGATAACGTTACAACAGTTTTTAGATTTTTGTCTGTTTATTTGACCGCGCATCACGTGAAAATGGCTGAACGAATTTGGATGAAACTTTGCACATAGACAGACCATGACCCGGAGTAGGATATAGGACTTTTTATCCTGGTAACAGGTTTCTGTGGGATAGTGTAGTCTTCGCGAACGAAGTCGCGGGCGACAACTAGTAAATAATAAATAAATATTTTAAATGAGCTGTGTGAACGGAAGTTAAATGTTATTATAAGTATTTTCATTCATCATCAGAATTAATGAGGACTTCATCTGTGCAAAGAATTAGATCCGTGTCTTCCTTAATAAGTGACTCATTAGTGACACAACACACATTACATCAAAAATTCAAAAAATAAGTGGCACTAACAGGTGCCCGCTCAGTTTCTAGGCCTCCTAGTTTATAGGAAAACCTGAATCTGGTCTTGGGTGTTGGTCCTGTTGTTTTCAAAAGTGACAAAACTTTATGTGTTGCGGTTTTCTAGGGATAAACTCGTTAGGTAGGGGTCCAAAGACTCGAGAGCACGGCGAAAGAGGTCGAGGATTGTGGTTTTTCTATCTAATTTTCTTGTGTGATGCTTTCGGTCATATCGCCAGATTTATTTCTGGATTCACCTGCCTGCTCGGACAGCATTTCTATCGGTAAAGGACTCACTTCAATGATTTGCCATCCATGTAAGAGTGTTTTGTGTACAGTGACTGACTTATAGCACCAGTTGTATTTTTCTACATATTTTTCAGCCACGGAAGCACAAAACACTCGAAATTTTGCAACATCTATCGGCAAACCACTCGAAAGAGTAACCAAAATTGTGTGAAAATCGTCCTCCAGCAATTCGTCAATGTCTAAAATGTTTGCAAAAGTTTGGCGATTACCATCTGATAATGCTGTCCGAACAGTATTGCCGTCATTGCTGGCCCCAGAATTTGGTCGAACAACATCCACTAAAAGCGTATGCAGTACTTACTAAACACTATTGAAAGACTAGATGACAACCCTACCTATAATATTAAAATAAATAAATAACGGCAATCATGCGTTATTTTAATACAGTTTTTTTTTTTGGTGTTAGTTCTAATTATACTTAATTGATTTTCATAAAAATAAATCGCTAATATTGTGTGATTATCGAGAAATAAATATGGTTCAATACTTGAGAAAAATTATTATATTGTCGTATAGGACTGTAATTTTCAACTTTAATTGAATGATAATGGTGCTTAAAGATTATCTCAATAAAACGTATATTTAAGAAACTTTTAAAAACATATATAAACTGAGAAATTACGTTTTTCAGGTTTCTATGGGTTTTTCTCGAGTTCTCAAATATCTCCAAAACTATGTAAGATAAAATTCTGGGAGTTTTACCTGATCCTCAAATTGATAATAACGGATCAAATAAAAACATAAAACTAAGGTGGCCGAAAATGATACCAAATCCCACACTGTGCTCTGCTAAAAACGATCTGAGGATATTTCAATCACAAAAAAAGTCTAGTTACGCTATAAGTCCAAAAGCCACAGGCGGCCAACAGCGATCTCTTTAAACAAAGATATGACAAATTTCTTTAATACACTCTCAACCATATGCCATGGAAATAAAGTTCAATGTAGGAAATTTGACAGATAGCAGTCTGAAGTGTAACTTTATAGCTTAAATTCTTAAGGCGAAGGGTAAGGCACACTAGCGCCTCCAATTGATAATTTGACAATTACTAATGGACGGGATCTTTTTTTAAACATTGCGTACCGTCCGATAACAGGAAAGCATCCATAGTATTTATTTAATAATTGTGCACTACTTTTTGTTGCGTGGTTTATTCACAAAACGGGCTATCGCATTTATTCACAAACAATGGCCACTTTTGATGTTAGCGAATGAATACAAAAACAAACCTAAAAGTAGTACACAATTATTAAATAATAGATGTTAATAGATGTTTATAGATGTTTCTAGTGTCGGACGGTCCGCAATGTTTGAAAAAAAATCCAGTTTAGCAGTTATCAAATTAAATCCGTTAGCGGCGCTAGTGTGCCTTACCCTTCGCCTTAAAGGGAAGGCTCGTGCCCCAGTAATAGGAACAAAATGGACTGGTGATGAATACGTAAAAAAAATCCCCTAGGTACATCCGCTGTGACACAATGGCGGCAGAAGCCATCAAAGCGGTGAAGATTGGCGAGCTGAAAATCATCCCTGATGTCCACGAGAAGATCTGGTACCACTGGATGGAGAACATCCGAGACTGGTGCATCTCGAGGCAGCTGTGGTGGGGCCACAGGATTCCCGCCTACCGGGTCATGATAGACGCTGAGGTAAAACTGTGACTCACTTTAACTAATTCAAATATATTTATTTTCTCATCACAAAGTATAGGTATAAAAATACGTAGGTATAAGGGTATAAAAGTACTTACATACATACATACTTACAAAGTCTTGTCTAGTGTATCGTCGTCACAGATGACATAGCGTTATGTACTTTTCTTTATTTATTGCGTGGTCTAACATGATCGCAATAAGTAAAATTTAAGTTTTTTTTAAATTTATTGTTCAATTCTACAAAACACAGCTTAGTACATTACAATAGTCCTAACTCGGAAACCTTATTATCTGTCAAAATAAATAAGTTCTCATAAATAAAACTCAAATTAAATTAGGTGCAAACAATAGTAGTAGTTTGTTTATACCATTGCGTGGTGTAAATCGCAATACATAATAATGTGCACGCGGCACCCAAGGCCATCCCCGACGCCGAGAGCGGCACGAAGACGGCGCCGCGCCGCCGCCGCACGCGCTCCGGCCGCAAGAAGTCTGACCGCATACGAGCGCGCCACGCCGCCGACGGTATCTACAGGCCGGTACGTTGCGCGGGCACGGGGCAAGAACGGTTACGTGCAGATACGGATTTATTGCCAGTTCAAACTGTGCAAAGTAACGGCTGTTGACCGCCACAAAGTCAAAGTGAAAGTCAAAATTTCGATACCATGGCTATTTTAATTTTCGATGTTTTGAACATCGATATTTTAAACATAGGTAAATTTTAAATTTCGATATTCAAATATGTACCCTATTTAAAGATTTCGTTAAGTGAAGTCCAACTGTAAAACCTTTGAGTTCTGCAACCAGCGCGATAAATGATTTCTTATTTTATCTTATCTACTGTTCTTGCCTCGTCAGTACCTCGAGTGAACAACACCAACAAATGTGCATGTTTCGTGATCTAGTGTTGTGCAGCAGATGTTCCATTTGGCAGCTTATTTCACGCACGCTCTCGATGTGATTTTTATTTTCATTGTAACAACATTTATAATGCACGAAGAAATCTTAGGTTTTTGTTTTCTGAATTATGGGTTTATTTTAGTTTTTCAAGATTAATATTAATGTTCTATTGACACATTAATAACAATCTGCGATTACTTTAGTTTTGCGGGTCCATGGGCGGCGGTGATTACTTTCCATCAGGTGACCCGCCTGCTCGTTTGCCTCCTTATAACATTAAAAAAAAAATCCTTTCGACACCTCCAGAAAGTTAATTGTTATGGCGGGAAGTACGCTTGTCGGGAAAGGTCGTTAGCTCAGCTCACGCCAGTGGTCTAATGGAGTTGGGGATTGAACCATGACTTCGCGCATTCAACCCAACCATCTTCCATGCGGCCACTGTTGTTTAATTTTCGTTTCTCAAATTATTTAGTCACGTCATAGGTTAGTATTTGTAAAATTTTATGTCTTAATTTTTATTAGAGTTTTATATTACATTCATCACATCAGTTATTTAAAATGTTGCTTAGTTAATTTATTCAAATATAGAATTAAATACTTAATTGTTGTAAGGGATGCAAATAAAACTTCAAAAGTATGTACAAATAATGACACAGTTATTTAAGATGCGACAATAGTCGACTGGTAGAAATATACACTTAAAATAAGTCCCTGAACCAAATGTAAAAACAACCTTTATGTAATGTTTACAAATAAATACAAAAAATATAAAATTCCGTAAAAAAATAAATCTGCTATATGCCTAAGGGAAACAAGGAAAGCGTCGCCTACAATTGTATTGTTTAAAGTGCAAAGTTTATCGTGTTGTGCAATTATTCCATCACTATTAACGAGTACTGTCATGACTTAATTGAATCACCGTCCATAAACTAAAGCGAAATAATTTGTAATAGAGAGCACAGGGGCAAGGCGTCCGTTGCATTTGTAACTAAGTACTTTGCCATGCCGGGTGATCAAAACTTTTTCGTGTTCCTTCATGCTTCTTCAGGCACGTAAAGCAGTTGGTCCCAGTTTTTATTATAAGATGGCAATTGTTAACTTCCACCAACCCACGTAGGACCAGCTTGGTTATTAGCCAGATTAATAAGAATAATAATAAGAATAAGAATAAGAATAAGAATAAATTTATTTGCTGTGTAAAACTTAAAGACTAAATACATAAAACTTATAAAGTAACATTTGACTGCATAATAATATAATGCATTACAAGAGTGCCGCTTATATTGTAAAGTTTTAAAATTAGGGTTAGTAGTGAAATAACCGAAATGATACCTAAACTAAGTAAACTAGTTTACCCGTATCTATATATTATATATATAGCCTCCTTATTGCGTTTTGCTCCTTAAGGTGACCATTTGAAGACATATTTGCATCATAAGCCTTACGGTACTATACAGGCAACATGTGTTTTTATTAATAGCCCTGGTTACCGATCAAAAAAGCTTGTACGCTGGTTTTTGGTATAGGCTGACGTCATCGTCTGTAGCCTTTTGCTATTTTTATTTTGAAAATAAGTAATTTTATTTCAAGAAACTGTTAGAGCGCGCAGCGTCCGCGAAGTTCCCATACGCCCTCCAGGTGCTAAAGAAGAAGAAAAAAGACACTCGCCGTCTTTGGGCCCAAACCCGTTGCCCCAGACTAAAGACCGAGCTCAACAAAATCACTCAAAAGTTGTCCGAATCTGTGAAGGCATGGCGCCTAAGAACGATGCCCCAAATCGTTGCCTTCATCAGAACTGATTGGGCATACCAGGAGGTACAGTTTAACCTACACCTGGCCGTAGACCTGGCAATCATTGCTATGCCATAGCTAATAGAATGGTGGAGGTGTTTTGATAAAAATGAACAGCCTCTGCATGATCAATGAAGCCGCTTGTCTCTGACAGACAGCTACTACGCTCAACTAACCATAAAGGCAATATATGGTGTTGATAATGGAAGGGTTACGGCAAAGAGTGACAGCCTATGCATGACTAAGAGGAAGCCACTCGTCGCTCGGAAGCGATCGAAGCATCGTCTTTGTGCAAACACGCCGCGCCGTCAATATTGGAGTTCCCCAAGGCAGTTACTTGGTGCCATGTGTACGGGATCCGTATATGAACTGATAGAAATGATAGGATAAAGTTAGTTGAACACAGATTTATTTATATATAAAATTACACTTTAAATGCTCTAAATTGATAAAACTTATATGATGCTAAGTTAATGATCAAAGAGTACACGGCGCGATTGCTTACTGTGAACTAAATATAAAATTATTACAAAATATTCGCTACGGGCGTATATTGCTGACCGCGCGGTATGTACGGTCATTGCATCTACACCATGTCTGTTTAGTCTCCACCAACACATATCTTCTTTTTATAACCAGAAGAGACAGATGTTGTATGATCATAGTGATAAAAGGCCCTACTAGAATTTTTGGCTTGAGATTCGAAGCTGCCGAAGAAATTGGTAATAACAATTAGAAGATAAGAAAAAATAGATATGTACTGAATGTAGGACAGTCGCATAATAATTGGATTTGAATAGATTTTTGTGATTTTGTGTTTTTTGATATATTAACTAAATAGGGCAATAAAGTAAATTAAGTTAAAATATACCAAAATGATGATAAGCTTAGCCTGATTAAATGTTACTTTTTTATTTTTTCACTATATTTTATAAATATTTAATTCAGCTTCAGTGCAGCATTTGCATTTAAAAAATAAAAAAGTAAAATTTACTATAGCATTGTGTTATCAAATTTGTGGTATTTTATCTGCAAAGATGAATCTGCATAGCCATCGATTGCAATAACCTTTGGATAGATGGCACTGTGCCGCTATAAGCACTCAAAAATTAAAAAGCAGTGACAAAATTCAGCGCTTACGTCAGCCTTCCCGGTAGCATAGCGGTCAGTGCAGCCGCCCGGATTGCGGAAGACCCAGGTTCGATTCCTGGCTGGGTCGGGTGGGTGTTTAATTTTTTCACCGTATTTTATAAACATTTAGCGTGTTTGATTAGTTTTTTTGGATAATTTTTTGCATGGCTTGTGGTCGTTGTGGTTCAGCCACTAATGTTCTAGTGTAGATGTTAGTTTGTTGTTGTTTTTTATTTACATAAACTAAACGGCCGAGTGGATTAAGATGGGATTGGAAGAAAATATCCTGGATTAACACATGATACATTTTTAATTCCAGAAAAACATCTTATTTCAAGCTAGCCAATTAGTGTTGTTGTGTGATAGGTGGATGAGTAACTGCCATCTTACTATGGTAACGGATTAACATGCTTTCCGTAGCACAGAGAAGCTAGCTTATTAAATTTATCACTGAACGAAAGTTGCAGCATCTGATAATATCTTTCTATTCTGGCAGAAGAAAGACGAAGAATTGTGGATCTCCGCGCATTCAGATGAAGAAGCTCTCGCGAAGGCTTCGGCCAGGTTTGGAGTAGCCCCTAAAGACATCAAGCTGGTGCGTGACGACGATGTCCTGGACACCTGGTTCTCGTCGGCGCTGTTCCCGTTCTCCATCTTCGGGTGGCCTGATCAGACTGACGATTTGAAGGTTGGTGTTCTTTGAGACTTGATCGGATTTGCTACTCTTCACCGATGTTTTTATAATAAACGTGTAGATATTAATTATTGAATTGTCTTTCACAGGCTTTCTATCCAGGCACTCTATTGGAAACTGGCCACGACATTCTATTCTTCTGGGTAGCTAGAATGGTATTCTTTGGACAGCGTCTATTAGGAAAACTGCCTTTTAGGTAAGATTTATTAAATAATATTTTTTCGACAACATTTATTGATTTCACCTATGTATTTTTGAAATGCACGACGCGTTAAGTTGGTGGTCGTCAGTCGCAGTCGTCAGTCGCTGTCGTAATATGACAAAAGTCTATATACCTATATTAACATAGATCACGCAAGTACACCTACTTCAAACGTTTTGAATGAGCCCATATGTGCTCAACTGACCGCTGCTTATATTCAGTTCGCGATAGACATTTACCCAGGGAGACATCTGTAGAAAACACGAAAATTTGTTCTGTTATAAATTGTAAAACACTTCATCTGTAAGTAGCCAATACGTAGAACACGATGCCTTCAGCAGGAAAGTAATTTTATGAAAACTGTTATAAAATCAAAATAAATCATTTTAAAATTAATTACGAATATTTGTATCATAAAATTAGTAGTATGTCAAAAAATGTGGCACGCTCGGTTTTCATAGAAATCGTGACACATGCGTCTTCTATATAGATAGATAGATATTTGGTCTGTGGCAAAAGTTAAACACCTTTCCCACGTTGGGCTTGAGCTGTGGGTTTTAAAATTATATTTATTTTGTTATTGATTCATTATAATAATAATATAATATTTATGTGATCTGAATTGCATTTACAAAATAATTGTTTCATATCATTTTTTTTTCATATCATTTATTGCCACATGTTGGTATGTACATAGATCATAAAAAACAAAATCCCATAAACATGACCCATGAAAAGGTATCGCAAATTTCAATCTTTTAAACAAATAAAAACTTAAAACTAAAACTAAAACATTTTATCTAAAACTTCTTAAAATTAATAGCAACATTTTATACAACAATTTAATATTTAAACAATTTAATTATTATAAGTTTTTTAACATTTTAATTAAATTGAAATAAATAAATGATCTGATCTCCGCATGCGCTAGTAATATTGTTCATGTTCAGGCTTGACCGAGCATTAGAACTTTTATGATATTGATGATTACACAAAAAATGTTACATTTTGAAATATTATTTAGTACAGAAGGTATATTTTATTTGAAAATTTAGCATTACATCTGATCTAGATTTTCTTTCATTTATCTTGCAAAATTTGCTTTTATGTTTATAACATTATGGTTTAGTTATTTATTTACTGGTGTTCCTTCCAGAGAGGTGTACCTCCATCCGATGGTGCGAGACGCCCACGGCCGTAAAATGTCCAAATCTCTAGGCAACGTAATAGACCCTGTGGACGTGGTCCGAGGGGTCACTTTGGAACAACTGCACGCGCAACTCGTGGACTCCAACCTGGACCCTAAGGAGGTGGAGAAAGCGATACAGGGACAGAAGCAAGACTACCCGAATGGTATTCCCGAGTGCGGCACTGATGCGCTTAGGTACGACAAATAGCAGTGTTTTTCTTGATCTATGAAACACTTGTACAGACACGAGCATTAATGTATATATACACTTTTCACTAGTTTTGACTCTTACAATGGGGATTGTATTAAGTATATTCTTGGCGGGAAAGTGAAGAGTAATGTCTGCGGTTTTGTTTTATTTTCAAAAAATTGTGTTTTGTCGAATATTAATGTGAAATAATGGTGGATTATTAACCGTTAAGTGGTCGTGAGCACACTCACGACCACTTAACGGTTAATATTGAGCATGAGTGTTGGCAAATGAAACAAAACAGTGCAATGTCACTTTTCAAATTCTTTCAAGAAGTCTGCCCGAGGACTTAGTAAAACCCCACATCTTTACTGAGATATTTGAGGGGTTGGGGGGAAATAATTTATTTTTTACTACTTCTCGTAATTTACGGGCCATTCACGCTCATTTTAAAATCCACCACTTATAAGCCTTTTTAATCCACCGGTTTTTAAAAATACAACGTTTTTAAAATCCAACTCGCTCGTGTCTATTCTGGGGCGTGTCGTTGTTTAAGTTCTATCGGTCTTTCAAATCAGCGCGGGCTATCTACGCCCACCTAAAAAAATAACCCAAGGTCCCGGGTTCAATTTCCAGGTCGAACAAAATGTCAAATCAAATCAAAACTCAGTCATTTATTTTTATACCAAAAACCGTTTTACAAGAGGCAGTGATTGACTCCTATTAGGTGCATAGTGCCCTTGTACCAAAAAGGAGTCGCTCTTCCTTAAATACATTTTTATTTGCGGTACATATTAAACGAAGTACCTACTTAAACTAAACTAATTGTTGGATTGAGTGTGTATGAGCGTGTGTGTGTGTGTGAGGGAGTGTATGAGGGTCAGGGTGTGTGTGTGAAATGTGTTTCGGATTTTTCGATGCGAAGCCCGGACTATGGGATCACCAACCCGTATTTGGCAAGCGTGGTGATTAAGCCATTACCCATCAATAGTAGTGATGACTTGATTTCAATGATGGAGGCGTTTGCCCAGCAGTGGGACAGTTAAAGGCTATTTACTTACCCGGTTGTCCTCTCACCGCTCCACCAGGTTCGCGCTGTGTGCCATGACGCAGGGCCGGGACCTGAACTTGGACATCTTGCGCGTGCAGGGCTACCGCTTCTTCTGCAACAAGCTCTGGAACGCCGCCAAGTTCGCGCTTCTCTACTTCCCGGAGAATACCACCTACCAGGTAAATGAGATATGCCGTATCCTACATTATATGCCAAAGTCAATGAAATAATATATTCCAAGCAATATTACAAAGCCATTCTATAGTTTAAAAAAAGTACAAGTATTAAAGTTATATTTTTAAAAGTGTTGAAATAATTTCCACAGGTGCTAGACACCTGGCACTACCATTTATGCTATCATGGCTCTGTCCAACCCGCTGAAATGAATATCTTTACAGATTCGATTAGAAGAAGTAGGCAAGCTATATTTATTATTATTATGGTTATATAACCACAATCAAATTATATTCTATTGTTTAATTTCACTTGGCGTAGCCTACCCTAAAGAGAATTTAAACAATGGCAATATTTTACTTTTTTTATTTTTAAGTGCTAATTGCTGCACTGAAGCTGAATTAAATATTTATAAAATACATGGCAATATTTACGGCCAAAATACAAAAGTGGGTGAATCTTAACCATCCATCCATCCATCCAAAGGTTGTCTGGAAGAGATCACTCTTATTGATAAGACCGCCCTTTGTACGTGTATTTTTATGTAGTTTTTTTGTCTTATGTTTTATTTTTGGTGTACAATAAAATTTATCTTATCTTATATTATATTGATAAAAAGTACACACGTAAATTCGTGTTGTTAAAAAAAACCGGCCAAGTGCGGTTCCGTACCATTATCTATAAAAATATTTCAAGTTTATACCTGTTATCGTTATTAAGACCGAGAAAAAATTGGAAAAAAATCACGTTTGTTGTATGGGAGCCCCCATAAATATTTATTTTATTCTTTTTTTAGTATTTGTTGTTATAGCGGCAACAGAAATACATCATCTGTGAAAATTTCAACTGCCTTAACTATTCACGGGTCATGAGATACAGCGGACGGACGGACGGCGGAGTCTTAGTAATAGGGTCCCGTTTTACCCTTTGGGTACGGAACCATAAAAAAGGGAAATAAAAAACTATCGATATAAATGTTTTCAACGTTTAAAGTCGGTTAAGCGTAATGGAACGCACCCATATTTTCGCATTTATATTAAAATAATAGGTAAAACATAGCAGTTGAAATACGCGACTTAAAAATTTCAAATAAATGTAATTAAACTTTATTTGCATATTATGTTAGTGGTTATTAAAAAGGTACCTATTTAAAAACTTGTTTACCATGTTGGTATAAAATATTGGGTACTTCCCTCAGTTAGGGCTCAACAAAGATGTTCTATTTCAGACTCTCGACCCGACATTACCAGATGACCTAGCACCCATGGACCTGTGGATGCTCTCCCGGCTGGCGCTGGCCATCCAGAAGGTGAACAGGGGCTTCCAGATGTACGACCTGCCGTCGGCCACCACGCACTGCTACAACCTGTGGCTCTACGACCTGTGCGATGTCTATCTGGTGAGAACTTCAGTGTTCAGAATAGATACACTTTATTAGTTTTATGAAGTATCTAGTTATAATGATTTTGTAAATGTAATAACTTTGATTTTTGTTTATTATGTAATTATGTAATTGGGAATAATCCTGGATAATCTATACTAATATTATAAAGAAGAAACCTTTGTATTTTTGTATGTATGTATGTATGTATGTATGTATGTATGTATGTATGTATGTATGTTTGCAACGAATAAACTCAAAAACTACTGGACTGATTTAAAAAATTCTTTCACCATTAGAATGCTACATTAGCGCTGAGTAACAGGCTATATTAAAAAAAAATGTCCACCCGAGGTCCAGCAGGGACGGGCCGCTAGTTATTATAATAAATCTAAACTTCTCAACGGGACATTATATAGCGCTGTTAATACTATCGAAATGTATAATAGTGTTTCCCAAAATCACAAAATTTTCTAACTCAATAATGACGAATTAAAATAAAATATATTACCGGTTTTAAATTCGGTAGTATTAACAGCTCTATGTTATTCTGTCATGTGAATACTGAGCCTACTACGAAAATCATTTTTTAGCGGTCCAAAAGTATTAAGTAAATAAGATTATTTGAATAACAATATTTTGCCTACGTAATAATTAAATGATATTATTGTGCTTCTCCAGGAATACCTGAAGCCAGTGTTCGCTCAAGGCAGCGAAGGCCAGAAGAATTCGGCGCGCTCCACCCTGTACACCGTTCTGGAGCTCGGGCTGAAGCTGCTCAGCCCCTTCATGCCGTTCGTGACCGAGGAGCTGTTCCAGCGGCTGCCGAGGGTGGATACAAGCCCGTCTGTATGCGTGGCCTTATACCCCAAGGTGAAAGACGGTCACGGTATAAAAACTGATAGCCTTTCAAGTAAAATCTTAGTTCATCCCATCATCACCAGCTCATCTGATGTCCTTATAGCTGGGGCACCAGCTTTCCTTATGGATAGTAAAAACAGGCTTTAAACCACCATGCGGACCGAGTGCGGTGCTGTGTTCCAGCAGCTAGAGATAAGATGGCGAGTGCCTCAGTAGTCGAGGATTCCAGTTGAAGTGCGCTTCCACGTTCGGCCTTATCATCACTCAGCATCAGGTGAGACCCGTCGCTTCCTATTCCTATTCCTTCCCTCTCTTCAAGGCACGTCACTCGGCCTGCAGAGCAGTATTAACATGCTTGGCATGGAGATTCGCTGCGATCTGAACCAGAGGGACTATATCGAAGCCGTGATAAAAACAGCGTCACGTAAACTCGGTCCAGCCCCCCAACCGCCTAACACTCGCTTTCGATCGCTTTGAAGGCGAGGCCCTCGCCTCGCTTTCTAATATAATATCGAAATATATTATCGAATAATATCGAAAGCTATAGCCTATAGCTTTCGATATGGCTTTCATATTGCTTTCGAAATGACAAGATGACGCCTCCTCCTCGCCTCGCCTTCAAAGCGATCGAAAGCGAGAGAGTTAGGCGGTCGGCCCCCTGAACAGGGTGAAGGCGATTCTTCACGCCAGATCAGTTGTGCCTTTTGTACAAGACACAGGCGCGGTCGTGCGTGGAGTATTGCTCGCACCTCTGGGACGGTTCCGCAAAGTACCATCTCGATGCCTTGGACAGATTGCAGCGGCGCGCTATACGCATTATCGGCAATGCAGAGGTCACTAATGCTCTCGAGCCCCTGCAATTGCGTAGAGATATCGAGATATCGATAGCGTCTTCTACCGCTTATACCACGGCGAGTGCTCTGAAGAACTCTATGACCTTATCCCACCTTCTCCCTTCCTCCATAAGAGTACGCGTGCTGCTTGCCGGAATCACCGCTGTACTGTCTCGAACATTCCATCGCGCACAAAGAAATTTGGTGACTCGTTCTATTTCAGTACACGTTTTCTCTCCTTCCTATGATATGGGGTCCTTCAAACGAGGCGTGAAGAGGCACCTTGTGGGCCGGCAGGGTGAGGATGACTGATGCTGCGTTGTTTTCACGCTGCACCAGTTGTCCTTGCGTCTGGACTCCGTTTCCACTTAACATCAGGTGGAGTGGAGTCATTTGCCGAACTATGGATAAAAAAAAGAAAAAAAGCCGGTCAACGGATGGGTGACCGAAGATGTATCACTCTGACTCTGATCTTCCGACTACAGAAAACAACAACAACACATACTGCATTATTTCCTTTTTCCTTATTTAATGGCTTCGTGCGCTGGCTTCGTGCTGCGTTAGCACATTTAGCCAGTGTCAAAAAAAAATTCTTACAAGTTATATAAATTGACATATTATTATTTGTTAATAAATGATAATGAATGATAATAACAATGAGTAGTGATAAATGATATTTCCCCCCAACCCCTAGCGTATTAGTAAAGATGTAAGGGCTTATTGTGTAATCCCCCCGATTTTATGAAAGAATTTGAAAAGTGACGTTGCACCGTTTTGTTTCATTTGTAACACTCATGCACGACAATCCACCATTATTTCTCATTAATATTCGACTTTACACAAATTTTTGAAAATAAAACAAATCGCAGACATGATCACTCTTCACTTTCCCGTCAAGAAGTTTCATACTAAATTCATGTTTCTTTATTTACCAGGACGATCTATCACCGTGGAGGTGCGAAGCCATAGAGTCTGAAGTGGACACAGTTCTAAAGATGGTCCACCTCATTCGCTCCACACGCGCGGAGTACAACATCACCAACAAGCAGAAGACCACCGTTCACCTTGTGCTGGACCCTGAGCTCAACGTGGCAGCCTTGAGGGGGCTGTTCAAGTGTCTCCAGTCGCTGGCCAATAGCGAGCTGGTGGAGGAACTGCCGCCGGTCGGATGTTCCATTCTGACCGTGTCGGATAAGATCGAAGTGCATTTGGTGTTGAAGGTATTGGGGATTTTGTTTATACACATTTATTAATTGAACCTTATTATGTTCCAATAGATTCTAAAACAAATGAACGTGCTGATATAAAAATGACAATCTATCATTTGGTTGAGCTGTCGATGTCGCACGGATTGCGAAAGGTCTTGGCTTTTGTCCGAACTGTGGGAAGACTGCTTTTAAGTGCCATTTTCTTTATCTATAGAAATATTGCATTGTAAATGCAAATTAAAAATTAATTTGGAGTCCCTTTTTTATTTGTAAAAATTATGTGTATATTTTTATTTCTATTTCCATTTTTAATTTATGTTGTAAATATATTAAATTAATTACAATAAATATAATATAATATTAAAAAAAATATTTAGAAATGTCTATGGTGTTTTTTTTTTCTGGTAGTAGCGATGGCTATTGTACTTATAATTTATTTTGAAATAGTCAAGCGGGGTTTTAAGCAAACTCTTGTATTCGTATCCTAGACATGCTGTTTTATACAAAGTGTTTGGATTAAAACCCATCTGAATGTTTTATTTCTAAAAAGTAAGTTCAGATGTTAGTATTGTAGACTATACGTATTTTTGTAATAATTCACCGTTTGGTTTATTCCAGGGCCTCATCGATCCACAAAAGGAGATCACCAAACTAGAGAAAAAGAAGGAAACCTTATCACAAACCATAAGCAAGCTGCAGCAAGCCATAGCCGCCGAAGACTACACGACCAAAGTACCGGCAGAAGTTCAAAAAACCAACGCAGAGAAGCTCGTGCAGTCGCAAGGGGAGATAGAGCGGTTGCAAGCCGCCATGGAGACGCTCAAGCTGATGTGAACCTTGAAGCAATACTCTTATGACTGAAAATTTATGAGACTTTTTGCTGTAATTGATGTATATTTTCTTTTCAATTTTGTTTTTAAGGTTAGATAGCTTAAATCTAAAACAGTTTTTGAATATTTCTCACTTCACACAATAGTAGAATGAGTGTATCGTGATAAGAACCTATACCTAATGTACATTGGTAGGAACCTTTTTGTATTGTTGATTTATCAATTAAACTTTTCAATTTTAATTCATCCGTACCTTTCGTCTTTGTATTTTTTGGTGCATTTACTCTGTATTATGTTAAGTTTCATGAAGTTTCTTGTCATATGATATTTTGGCGTGTTGAAGAAAGACTAGCGGTAATGAATACCTCTTACATAAGTCTTATTTATTTGTATTTACATTAAATATGCTTTGAAAGCACTTTGATTTTTTTATTGACTTACCCCATGTTCCTCTTATTTATTTGCTTTTCTTTATAAAATTGTTTCACATACTAAGTTTGTGATAAAATAATATGATTCTGGCACAAGTGTAAAAAATAAGGAAAATGAAACAGATGATTTGAAATCATTTCACTTGAGCACGTGATGCGGATTGTCAGGTAGGTGTGCACCTGCATACCTGACCTGACAATCCAGTGTAATCTAGTGTATTTTTATAACATTGCTGAAATTCAATAGTCATGGTATGTCGATTTAAAAAGGAGTTAAGTAAATAAACGATTTAAAAAATCTAAGCATGGTTTCGCCTGTGAGATTATTCATTACCTATGCACCGATTCATATTCAAGTGAAATGTCCTTAGAGCATTAATGCTCTAAGGAAATGTCACTTGAATATGAACGAACGAACGAACTACACGTCGAATAATAATTATTATTCGACGTGTAGCCGCTTGTACAGTCGCCATCAGATATATCGGAGCGGCCAAGGTGTCCAAATATTTCTGAGCAAGACTAAATTTCTATAAATTCTGCACTCTCCAAATGCCATTTATATCGCAACTACTGCAATGCCATAAACATCTGAGCATGCTGTTTTTCAATAATTTGACAACAACCAAGCATTCTGAATAACTGACATTTCGCTTATTCTCCCGCTGTTAAATGCCAAAATTACAGGACTTTTGAAAAGGGACAAATATATCGTTTGACATTACGTTACTCTTCTCGTGAATTGTCAAAATTTGAAATACGAAATTCACACACTACTTACTTGTTTCGGCGGGCTATTCGAAATGTCTACTTTTAACATCTTTAATTGCTAACCAGTGAACTTGACATCCAACGTATAGATAACTGTAACGCTTCAAGGGTCCATTTTATACCTGACACTGGCACTCGGTATTAAATATGTTTTGTGAATTGCTACACTAATATGACAAATATCGCATCATATTCTTAACAAAGACCAAGATGTAGACAAAAACGTATTGAAAATGTAACCTTAATGCTAAATCTTAAGCTATATTTTGCTTAAATGAACATATATTTGTGAACGCCTTTATTGCTTAGATAAGTTTGGTATTTTGTTCGATCAGATATTTTCGACTGGACGTATGCAAAGAAATTATTGAAAAACAGCATGCTCAGATGTTTATGGCATTGCAGTAGTTGCGATATAAATGGCATTTGGAGAGTGCAGAATTTATAGAAATTTAGTCTTGCTCAGAAATATATGGACACCTTGGCCGCTCCGATATATCTGATGGCGACTGTAATACCGCAGCCCAGCACTAGTTTGACAGTGACAGGAACAGGATGACATACATTGGCATGTGACGAATGAAATTTCTATGTTTACAATTTTACGAGTCATTATTTTTGTTTTATTTTTCTTCATCCTCCTCGTGATTTAGTACATAAGCTAGACCAAACCAAATAAACTTAGCAAAAATACTGTGTCTGGTACCTACACCATATGATATTGGGAGATTACAAGTTTTAAAGTAGTCTGAAAAGAAAATGGAATTCCCAAGTCTTGGTGAGCATTGCCAGCATGAAGGTTGCAATCAGACGGACTTCTTGCCGCTCCAGTGCAAATGTGGCAAGGTGCTCTGCCGTGTCCACTTCCTCAACCACTGCCAGTCCAGCGAATGCGAGCTGGCGCCGCCGCCGCGCGAAGTTAACCTCAAAAATGATGATCAGATCTTCAAGTGCTCAGCGGAAAGATGCAGAAAGGGAAATCTACATGAAATGTTGTGTGCGAAATGTAACAAACATTATTGCATTGAACACAGGTTTCACTCGTAAGTAGTAACTGCAGATTTGGAAAGGGCACAGGAGGATTCATATAATTTCGCTTTATACATTACTAGCGGCCCGTCCCTGCTTCGCACGGATGTACATTTTCTTTTAAATATTGCCTATGTTACTCAGCGCTAATGTAGCATTCTAATGGTAAAAGATTTTTTAAATCGGTCCAGTAGTTTTTGAGTTTATTCGTTGCAAACATACATACATACATACAAAAATACAAAGGTTTCCTCTTTATAATATTAGTATAGATGATTCAGAATAATTTCTTGTATATAAATATTAAAAGAACACCTTAAACAAGTTTAGTTAACTTTATCAATATAAACTTAATAAGTTAGCTTGGTTAAATTTTAATTTGTATCTTATTTTCAGCACATGCCCAGAAATTGATGATGAGACAATGGCTACTAAAATAGAACAGTTTGAGGCACCTAGGAGACAGTTCCAAGAAGCCAATAAACATATACAAGAGAAGGTAATTCACTCTCACTGTTATTGTTAAACATTCCCTTGTCAAATATAACATGATTCATTCATATCAAGTTTGTTTAATTCACAGATAACAGAAAACATCCGCAAAGCCCTACAATCATCAGCGAAGGTGAAGACAGCATCTAAAATACATCTTATGAGAATAAAACAAAAAGCTGTTGGTCCTAAAACCGTCACAACATCAGATCGTGTTTACTTCGCAATTGGTAAACCGAAAGATATGGAACCAAAGTCAGTGAAGATATTAGAAGATGTCAACAAATTAGTTAAAATGGATAATGTCACTTTAGAACCTGATTTAAAAGATTCTGTTCCTTTATTTATAAGTTCTAAATGGAGTCTCGGTCGAGCTATTGACAGTATTTGTGATTCGTGCAATATAAAAAATGACAATAACAAAATGGGCAATGTAAAGATAAGATTGTTCCGGCAGTTAGATGGTTATTGTATAAGTCCTGTCAAAATGGATTTGGAAATCGAAGACTTGATGAGACAAGAGATTTTGTTGGAGGGTGACAAGCTACTCATGGAATACTTAGACAGTGACATTTTAAGTAAACTAGATGAAAATGCTCAAATATTCTTAAGCTGAAATTAATAGTATTAAGCAATATTATTATAAAAAATAAAAATTAAACTTCATACTCATTCAAACCTTAAATTTGTACCTGTTTTACTGATTATTGAGTTATATGTTTATTTATTTAAATGAGTGAAAAGTTACTTTATAACTAAAATAGGTTTAATTATGAAGTCTGAATAAGATTAATAAAGTACTTTTACAATGATACTAGTGTCGTTCATTTATGTTAGTTCTTAACGGGGGAAGAAAATCATGCCGATATAATCTTACTAATCTCATTCTGTTATGCGGCGCGGCGTATTGTAACCCCAACACCGTATCAGGCAAGACGCGCTGCAATGCATAATGCCACTGCAAATACAAGCTTGCGGCAACTTAGTCTAGGCTTAAAATAGCGTTCCAAATAGTTGCGCTAAACTGCCACTCCTCTTCGGAAAGTCACGTTGCCCGTCTGACATGTTACCAAGCAAACATGAAGCGTCAAGAGTTTGTCGTTGCCACGTATCCACGAGGGAGCCGGGTCGAGACAAGTCGCAATAACAAAACGAAGAAGTCAACCAATCCACGACTTGTGCGAGTATACGTAACTTGCGCGCTCGTAGCTTCTACTGCTAACTTCACAGCAACCATAATTCCGGCTCCACACTCGGGTGAGACAAGGCGAGCTCACTGAACATTGACGATTTCATATAGGAATCTAGGTGTAGAAGCAAACGACAAGCGTCGATGTATTGCGCCTGTGCCGTCGTCCCCCGTGTGTGGAGCCGGGCGTAATGTTTGAATCTCACTGTAACTAGTTTTCCTATAGGAGTGGTGATGCGCACAGCGTAAATTAATAGGAACTAATAAAAAAACCAGTTGCCGTATAAACGGTCCCGCCCGCGCCCTGACGACGGACGCAACGCCAGCGTTCCCTTGTGGAGGTAGGCGGGCCCGATTTAGCCACGTTCCCTGTCCTCGCTGTTACCAATATCGCAGGAAGCGGCAGGAGGTTGCCGTTACCAGAGACGCCGTTGCCACGCGTCCTTAGCAACGCGCACAACCTATGTAATCTACCCATATAATGAATGAACACATTATCACTGTTTATTTTGTATAGCATAGCGTAAAGGGTTCAATTCTAAGGTGTGTCGAGTTTTATCAAACAACCAGCACTTTGTCTAAGACTTCGTCCGCGTTGATTTTGTATTTCCCGCATAAAAATTACTACGTATCTTTTTATCAAAATAAAATATAGCTTTGCTTAGAGAATTTGTAGGGCAAAATTGCAACTCCCCTTGTTTGCCACCAAGAGGCGCTGCTTTAATGCCATCATACTAACCTACTAATTATCGTTTTAATGGTTCCGTAGTCAACATGGAACCCTTATAGTTTCGCCATGTCTGTCTGTCTGTCTGTCTGCCCGTCCCCAGCCTAGCTCATAGACTCTTAGTACTAGAAAGCTGTAATTTGGCATGGATATACATATTAATCACGCCGACAAAGTAGTGAAGTAAAATGTGGAATTTTTTTTTTCGGTTACCTCTCCCCTACACGTGAAGTGGGGATGTAATATTTTTTCTTGTCTACCCCATAGTGTGGGGTGTCGTTGGATAGCAATTTCAAAAATATTGCGGGTTTGTGGAAAAATTTTTTTGATTGAGGCATCCGTTTGTGAACTATTAAATTGCAAAGTTTTGTTAGAGTCAATAATGCCCCACAAGTTGCCAGCATAATGGTTGTTTTGGGATACGTAAAAAAATTCACGGTAGTTGTATTTATGACGAAGTTAAAAGGAAAACTATCACAGCTAAGTAGGCTTTACAAGTTTACGAGTAACAGTCGACCAACTCATAAAATGTACTTGGCGCAGTACAAATTCCTCATTGGAAACTACTTAAATAACGTTGTTAGGTGTGTGAAACCGGTAGTATCCACATATAAATATATGAGTCATCGTTAAATAAATGTTCATAAAAGCCCTGTTATCAGAGTCCGCATTATTGAGTTGGGCTACGGAACCCTACACTGCGCGTGGCCCGACACGCACTTGGCCGGTTTAATGTTTGTGTATTATTAACGCATTCAGCACCATCTATAAAGTATAACTTTTTAAACTATCATGGTCACTTACATTAGAATAAATATTATTAACGGGATTATTACCATGTTTTTTGTTGTTTGAGTATAGTTAGCTAAAGTGTTTAATATTAAGCCGATCAAGAAAATATTAAATATTCAAAAGCTATTCTCATCTTACACAGTTACTACAAAGCTTCGCAGCGTTGGTAAGGTTGCTATGGCAAAGCCAACTTCAGCGAGTAACGTTGCGCGCCCGTCTTGTTACCAGTGCAGTAGCAAGCTAAGGAGGTTGCCGTTGCCAGCCATTGCCAGCCGTTGCTAACGCCATCCACTCCTTGGTCATGCGCACTACGGACTACGTGATTCCCATTCATGTCGACCGACGTGTTTAAGGTCTATGTGCTACGTGCTACTACGAGCATGAGCTACGAGCGCTTAGTATAATAACTCGGAATAATAATAGCTTTAACTTATTATTCTCATCTTCTCCAAACTTTTCCAAACCTTTCTCTTTTTACTTTTTTTATTTTTAACTGCTTATTGCTGCACTGAAGCAAAATTATTTTTTTATTAAATACGGTGAAAAAATTAAACGTTACCCGACCGAGCCAGGAATCGAACCTAGGTCTTCCGCAATCCGGGCGGCTGCACTGACCGCTATGCTACCGGGAAGGCTGACATAAGCGTTGAATTTTGTCACTGCTAATAGCGGCACAGTGCGCCATCTATCTAACGGTTATTGCAACCGATGGCTATGCAGCTTCATCTTTGCAGATGAAATACCACAAACGACGCTATAGAATTTTTTTACTTTTTTATTTTTAAGTGCTAATTGCTGCACTGAAGCATCCATGATCCATAGTAATGAACTCTGCAATTTCCCGTTAAAAAGAACGTGTTCTTTTCCAGAATGTTTCAATAAAATGTACCGAAATAGCGTATAGCGTTCGTTGTTACCCTCGCCTTCAGCGAGACACGTGTTTTGCCAGTTTTGTTACCAGAACTGCATGAAACTGCAGGAGGCTGCCGATGCCGGCCGTTGCCAGGGACCCTGCGTGACCTCGCGCACTGCCATGCGCATCGCGTCCTTAATGTTGCACATAGCAGCTGAAGTATTACCAGATAAAATAACTTCTTGGCGGGAAAATCAAAAGTCATGTGTTTTTTTTTAGTTGATGGCTCCGTGCGATTAGCACATTTAGCCAGTGTCAAAGTAATTTTTCTTAAAAGTAATACATAAATAAACAATATTTATTTTTATATAAAAAAACAATATTTCTTTCCTGTATGATGATGATGAATGATAATAGAAATGAGAAGTGAAAAATGATATACCCCCCAACCCCTCGAGTATCTCAGTAAAGATGTGGGGCTTTACTAAGTCATTGGGCGGACTTCTTGAGAGAATTTGAAAAGTGACGTTGCACTGTTTTGTTTAATTTTCCAACACTTATGCACACTCACGAATACTTAACGGTTAATAACCCACCATTATTTCACATTAATATTCGACATAACTGTTGTAAAAAAGAAGGTCGGGTTACATTGAATCTCTTTTTAGAAACTTAAACCGAAGGTCGGTCGTTGGGGGTATATCATTTCCCACTTATCGTTTCTATATCATTCATCATCATCATACAGGAAAGAAATATTGTTTATTTTTGTATTACTTGTTAGAAAAATTACTTTCCTGTTTCGTGCCATGATGTCACTACTGTGCACCTACAGCAGAATACTGAGCTGTGCACAGTGTTGGCAATTATTTTTGTTACATGTTGTATGTTTAATTGTGTGTTTTGTTATGTGATTCCAATAAATGTCTTTTATTCTTTTTTTTAAATTATTTTATTCTACTTTTTCATTGGCTAAATGCTTGTGCAAATCCATAAAAGAAATATTCACAGATTTCGCAGTCCCCGCAAGAATCGGAGCATTGAAAATGAATACAACAATTTACGAAAAAAAAACCATTGTATTTTAAATAACACGATTCCAACTTGAATGCACTTCTCGCCTGCATCCGCATCTTTTAACACCATGACGATGTACCATGACGATCGGTCAATAATAACCCTAATAATCAAATACGGAAATACACGTTTTTCTACAATACCAAATCTAAAGGGACCACCTACAGGTCACAATTATTAACCGATTTTCAATTTTTTTTTCGCCATTGTGTAGCTAAACTAATAATACCCTAGGATCCTTTTTTTCATTTTTCTTAATTTGAAAAGTGACGTTGCACTGTTTTGTTTAATTTTCCAACACTTATGCACACTCACGAATACTTAACGGTTAATAACCAGAGATCGGAATAGGTAGAGCTATTTTTGGTACTTTTATACGAAATGTAATACGATGTAATAATATGGACATGCCCTACGTCCCGCAGTTTCAAAATTAATCCCGGGATTTCATTTGAGTTGGAAGTTACTTAACTAAAAGCTTGACAATTCTTACGAAGCCACACATCGCGCGATGCTTACAATGAGGTATTAGGGTGAAAACACAGTGAAGTACGCGACATTTCCGAAACAATCACCAGTGGAATTCGTTACGTGATCTATTACATTTTTCTGTTACCTTCATTCATTTATTTTTTATTTTTAAAATCCCGGTATTGTAGTCGAAATCCGGGGTTATATCCATATTAACATATACGTTTGCGGTCAATGAACCAAAATAGCTCTACCTATTCCGATCACTGTTAATAACCCACCATTATTTCACATTAATATTCGACATAACTGTTGTAAAAAAGAAGGTCGGGTTACATTGAATCTCTTTTTAGAAACTTAAACCGAAGGTCGGTCGTTGGGGGTATATCATTTCCCACTTATCGTTTCTATATCATTCATCATCATCATACAGGAAAGAAATATTGTTTTCATCCCCCCATCTCGGAAAGAGTATTTTTGCTCTTCGATATCTGAGTGCAAAAGCCGTTTTTATCCCCTAGAGGATAAAGTAAATTGAATTTAGAACATCGTGTGCATTAAGTTTGTGAATTCAAAACATTATTAAACCTATTTGCTTCTACCTCCATGGTGCCCAATTTATCAGTACTGTAGCAACCGAGACTCCTTGCTCGGGCATACTTACTGGCAGCCACCGTGGCCTGCATTAAAATATAGTAGAAGAGAAAAAAGAAGAACATCGCGGACTCGGTGACGGGTCGCGACCAGTCGCGACGACGAATTGATTGTTATTATTTCATGTTGAAAGTAATATAAATATTTAAAGCTATAAAGCATTATTATTCGATACAACCCCCCGTTCCTTAAGTAACGACCCAGCGGGGTGTTACAGTACACAAGTTACTAACACCAACATTACAGTACCTAACAAAAATATTACACTTAGTAACTGTAGCAACGTTACTTTCAATTTTTCTTAATTATACCTAAGTATTATTTGTTATAATTTAAAGATTATTCTGTAATACTTACCTTTCATAATGTAGTAGTTAATACCTAAACTGAAATAAAAGTATCTTGTGATTGTAAATGTTTTTTTGCATTTAGTCATTTCCTCGCTGAGGTGGGATGTTTCAATTTTAGAATCCTTCGCTTGCTCGGTCATCAAAATTGAGCACGCGGTTAAAAAACAACTTTGCACTCTTGTATAACAAATAACTATTATTTATGTATTACTTGTTAGAAAAATTACTTTCCTGTTTCGTGCCATGATGTCACTACTGTGCACCTACAGCAGAATACTGAGCTGTGCACAGTGTTGGCAATTATTTTTGTTACATGTTGTATGTTTAATTGTGTGTTTTGTTATGTGATTCCAATAAATGTCTTTTATTCTTTTTTTTAAATTATTTTATTCTACTTTTTCATTGGCTAAATGCTTGTGCAAATCCATAAAAGAAATATTCACAGATTTCGCAGTCCCCGCAAGAATCGGAGCATTGAAAATGAATACAACAATTTACGAAAAAAAAACCATTGTATTTTAAATAACACGATTCCAACTTGAATGCACTTCTCGCCTGCATCCGCATCTTTTAACACCATGACGATGTACCATGACGATCGGTCAATAATAATAACCCTAATAATCAAATACGAAAATACCCGTTTTTCTACAATACCAAATCTAAAGGGACCACCTACAGGTCACAATTATTAACCGATTTTCAATTTTTTTTTCGCCATTGTGTAGCTAAACTAATAATACCCTAGGATCCTTTTTTTCATTTTTCTTAAGTTGGTTTTTTTTTAAATATTTATAATTTAGTATACAAACACCCCCCAAAAACCCGTTTTATTTTACATTTTTAGGCGATTTGCATCTGATAATTATTTTCAATGGTAAAAATATTCGTAGCGTCCGTCGTTAGTAGGTTGCTATGGCAGCCCCTCAGCGAAACACGTTGCCCGCCCGTCTTGTTACCAATGTCGCAGGAAGCTGTAGGAGGTTGCCGTTGCCAACGCCACGTAGTCCGTAGTGCGCATGACCAAGGACACTTGGACATGCGCACTACGGACTACGCGATTCTCATTCTTGCGTGACCCATGGCTATGTGCTACGGCAAGCGGCAATACTCACTTATATCACTATGCAATAACATCTTTCTCTATTTATGTGTTTTGTTGAAACTCATAATGATATGTAAAAAACAAATAAACAAAGAACAACCTGCGAATAGTTAAACCGTATCGAGCGCTTTTTTAAATCGATGAAGATACCCAGATATAACTTTTTTTTTTTGGATATTTTTTTTATTTGTGTTTTAAGATCTATTGTAGCCGAAAGTGTATTTGATTTGCTTCGAAAGCCATACTGTTTATTGTAATGAAATTTATGTTGTTCAAATAATCACTGGCTCTATTGTATAGAATTTTCTCAAAAACCTTAGATATCACGGGCAAAACCGAAATAGGTCGGTATTACATTTATTGATACATTTCGTCAGATTTTCAATAATAAGATTAGCTATGCATTTCATTGATTTTGTACTTGGATACTAGTACAGGTATTGATGAAATATCAATACCTGTACTAGTGTCCGCATTTAAATTATTTATTATTTTAGTTACTTCATCTTGTGTGCATGGCGTTATCTCTGACATATTTATAGCGCATTTATATGTGATCAAAGGAACTTCAAAAGTGAAGTTCGATCATTATTATATGAGTCGCTTCATTCGAAGATATTATTCACCACGTAGTTCCTCTAACCTACAGGGTAACGATACGCACGTTCAGAGATTTCCTTTGCTTTTTTTTTTTTTTTTTTGTTTTCCCTCTCCACCGTCTCGTCACAGTTCATAATTTAACGGCGTTGAGTCATCATTCTGTTTAGAGATCATTGTTCTTGTAATAAAGGTAAAAAGGGTTGGGTGGGTAGGGTTGTAATATCTTCGAATGAAGCGACTCATATAATAATGATCGAACTTCACTTTTGAAGTTCCTTTGATCACATATTATATTTCGTCGCTTCATTCTTCAGATATTATTCACCACGTAGATCTTTAGAGAGAAATACCTTTTTTGCAAGAACTCTGCTGTTTTTTAGGATGCTAATTATGTAAGAAGCCATAAGGAAGTCACAGACGTGGTCTGTGAGGTATGTAATATTTTGTTATTTTTATTATTACCTGGTAAAGAAATAAAAAACGTTATTCAATATTTTGTTTTATTTATCACCCTTTAATCATATGTTAATCAATGTCAATTATTTATTTTTGTAATTATTTTATGAACGTAAACAAACTGATTGAGCAAAATCATTATTAGAAATTAAATTAAGTTTATAGAATCGAGCAAATGTATTACTGTTGGTCCATCCAGCCGTTTTTCTTATTGTATCTATGCATACACCTGCAAGACTAGCCGTGGAAGTGGACGCATGTCGCGTACTATGCGCTGAAAACACTGATGTGTCTACACCGCTGTCCGCCAATACAGACTTTATCCATTTGCTGATTGTTTGAGATGAAACGGCTCGATGGGGTTTTTTGATAGTTAATAATAAATTTGTATTATTGCTTTCCCTGCTGTTTTGAGTGTAATCAATATAATCTAATAATACTGTAGCAGGACAAATGGGTTTATTTTCTATGAAAAAGGGTAAAAATAGAAGTGGCTGTTCCCTTCCCGGAGCTGACGTTTTTATAATATCAGTAATAGAAATTATAATTCCATTCGCAATTACTTGGATATTATCTAATTTTATTAGGGATATAGTCTGTACTCGTTGTGCTGTACAAAGCGCTAATAATATTACTAATTTTTTGGATAGTTTATCAAAACCAATTTCTCTGTTTGGGTACCAATTAGAAATAAAATTGAGGACTAACTGCGGATCCCATGTGTGATGGTATTTGGGTCTTAAGGGTTTTAATTTATACACCCCCTTGAGAAGTCTTTTTACAGACTCATCAGAACCTATATTATTACCGAATAGCAATGACAAAGCTGATCTATGAGAGTTAAGTGTACCGTAGCTAGCTCCCTTTTTAAACTCGCATGTTATGAAGGATATTACTTGGGCCACAGTGCCTTGATAAAAGTTTTATTGGTTTTCCCTACAAAAGAGCCACCATAATTTGTAGGAAACGTTGTATTGTTTTTTGGTATTGTCTGAGAGCGATGAGAGCATTAAGTCCATTGCTTCTGATGGGATGCCCCGGGTAAAAAACGCCTGCCTGAGAGTATCGCTGCAGCCAGCGTAAGATGTTCTCGAAGTCGGTGAGGGATGTGGTTCCTGAAACAGGATTGAAGTACATTTTCACTCGGTTTGAAATAAATTATGTCTGAGATTATTAGGCTTCTTAATAAAGGGTACCAAGGTTGTGAAGGCCATTGAGGGTATACAAAAATTCCGCAGGCTTGTTCGTGGACAATCTTTTGCAAACATTTTAAAATCAAGGAAAAAGGTGGAAATGCATAAAAATATGTATAACTCCATTGAATGGTAAATGCATCGACACATAAGGCGTTCGGGTCCGGAAACCAAGAGACATACAAATCACATTTTGCATTTGTTCGAGATGCAAATAGGTCAATATCAGGCTGTCCGAAACAATTTCTAATTTTATTGAATGCTTTGAATGATAAACCCCACTCTGTATCTGGATTAATTTTTCTTGATTCAAAATCTGCTTCTTTATTATCTTTGGTATTTATATAAGATCCGAACAGCATGATATTGCGACTTTCACACCATTTCCAAATTTTTCTGGCTAAGTCATTTAAATGAGGAAATTGTATGCCTCCCATACGATTGACGTAACTCAAGGCAGTAGTGTTGTCAATCCTTAATAAAATTGCACAATTCGACATATTATTGGCTAATGTTTTCAATGCAAAAAATACTGCTAAGAGTTCCAGGTAATTTATATGAAATGATTGTTCGTTCTCTTTCCAAGCCCCATGTACACGACCATTTTTACTAGAGGCACCCCAGCCGGTCATTGAGGCATCTGTAAATATTTCAAGCGCATAATATTTTTTTGTGTTTAAATCATTGTAATTTTGGTGAATATTATTCTTCCACCAATTTAGATCTTCTAAAATGCATGATGAAAGGACAATTTTACTGTCGTAATTGTGATTATTTCTATTTAACATAAGATATTTTTGTCTTTCTAAAATTTTTGTATATAACCAGCCATATTTGACTGCTGGGCAAGCTGCTATTAGTATTCCTATAAGTTGCGAATATTCTCTTATTGTACACGTGGGTAAGAGAGAGAACTTTTCAACTAATTGTGTAATTCTTGAACGTTTGTCGTCTGGTAATGAAATTGTTAACTGATTTGAATTGAAATTGAAACCTAAATATTTACACACATTTCGAGGTTGTAATGAACTTTTAGTATAATTAATTACAAAACCAAGACATGTTAGTACTTGCAAAGTTCTTTGTATATTATTTATGCAATCATTGTAATCTCTACCTATACAAAGAATGTCATCTAAATATATTACAGATTGAAAACCTTGATTTCTTAAGTATTGAACAACTACCTTCATAATTTTTGTGAAGATTCTCGGCGCTATAGAAAGGCCATAGGGCATTGCGTTAAATTCATAAGTAACTAATTTAGAATTAAGGTCTTTAAAATGAAATCGTAAATATTTTCGGAAGTTTTCATTAACTGGTACTAATAGATAAGCTTCTTTGAGGTCTATTGTCGCTAAGAAACAATTTTTAAAAATAAGTTTTGTAACAGTCCTATAATCTTCCATTTTGAAATGGGAGTTAACAATATGGCGGTTAAGTGATTTAAGGTTTAAAATAAATCTCTTATCGCCGTTTGATTTTGGTGCTAAAAAGATCTTTGATATGTATTGATCCGTTATAGGTTCACAAACCGATATAGCTCCTAGGTCTAAAAGATTATTTATAGCCAATTGCATATCATGTTTTTCTTGGTCCGAAAAACTAGTTGGAGTTACGTCGGTTTGAGAGAAAACGTCTTTAAAAGGAATGTCTATGCCATGCTTAATCCATTTTAAAATAAGAGGGTTATTAGTTATTTTAAGCCAGCATTTAAAATAATATTGAAGCTTTCCCGCATGTACCTGCGTTAATGACGATGCTGTCGTGTCACACCGCGAACTTTGTTCTGGTTGAATCTCGATGGGGGCGGTGGAGCAGGTGGCGGTATCATCGATCGCTGGGTAGTCCTCTTTATTCCGCCATGCCCCCCCCTGTTCGATTGGAAACGGGGAGGGCCTTGCCGGTTTCCCTGGTTGCTGGTCCAGGTTGAAGATTGAGATGTAGATGGTTTCGGAGCTACTGGCACATTCTTTTTGATTTGTTGACTTTGTTGTACGATAGCTTTAGAAGCTTTTATATTTTCAGAAAGTTTATTGCCAAACAAAGTCTCATCTCTTTCGGTAACCTGCACGAGCTGCAGAAATGACTTGTCCAGACTAGGAGTTATAAATTTTTTCCTTGTTTCGGTCTTTTGAAGGTGGAGGTCACAAAGTATACGACACCCATCACTAATAAATTTTATGGCATCTACTTTGTCATCTTTAGTCAACAACAAATTTAAACCTCTACTCACTGCCGTTATGCCTTGTCCTAATTGTTGTTGTGACAATGCCATTTTCTTATCGCGGTATCTACCCGATTCTGGAATGGCTGCCAACATCTCAGGATTTAGGGTAGGAGACTTTAAAAGCGTACAATTTTCTGGTATAAGGTACTCCTTAAGTATCTTATCTCGATTATCCTTCGGCATACCTTTCTTCAGGATGGGTGTGAAAATTTTTGACAAACTGTCATGAATTTTTTCCCCGAAATCTAATCTAGATCTGGAACTGTACTAGCAGTTTCCTCCGCGGCAGGAGTGTCAAAAACAACGGTTTCGGCTGGTTGAAATTCATTTGCTGTACTGGGTTCCGCCAGCGGCGATCTGTTTTGAATTTCGAGATCTTGTGTTAGCAATATATCAGGTTCTTCGACCTCTGGTAAGACTGTCGTAGGTGAGAAAGCAATCTCCGTGCCTGTAGACAAACAGGGCAAATGGTTACTAACATATAAATAAAATTATACTTATGTAATTTTTCGTAAGAAAACTTAAACACTTTTGACAAAATACCTTCGTAGGTAAGTACCTAAAAACAAGTATTTTATCGTGTTATATTAACCTTCGTGTTGTTATCTCGAACAACCTCCCGGCTTAAGAGCCAAAAAAGGCGGCAAGCATAACCATACATGATGGCGGGCTAGATTGGTATTTTGCCTTTGTATTAACATCGCGGTCAATCTCTTGGCTTATTACACCTTTGTGTTACCATCGCGGGCAACCTCCAGGTATTGTAAAGAAAATTTTCAAGCACTTGTTAAACTTTAAGAGATAGTAAGTACTTACGGTTATTGGTGTCTGCATCCGACGATGAGCTACTGAGTCTCACTCGCTTCTTTTGAAGCTTTATTATTTTTCTTTTATAGTGCTCTATTCTTTCGTCTGCGCTTCGTTTCGACATGATAGAAAATAAATGTTTTACTTTTTTTTTTTTTTTTTTAAATGACGTGTCCGTTCGTTACCGCGCACGAAAAAGGAATGATGACTCAACGCCGTTAAATTATGAACTGTGACGAGACGGTGGAGAGGGAAAACAAAAAAAAAAAAAAAAGCAAAGGAAATCTCTGAACGTGCGTATCGTTACCCTGTAGGTTAGAGGAACTACGTGGTGAATAATATCTGAAGAATGAAGCGACGAAATATAATTATCTCTATATTATTATGTTAATATGTGTGCAGCATCTTTATGGTATGATTTGGGAATTCCTTGTGATAATTGAACACCAATCGAGGAAAAGAACTTATTAAATATATCACAAATTTTGAAACCATCATCAACAATATCAAAGTCCAACATAAGCCTGGGTGGAGTACAATTACTTTTGACTTTGTTATTAGCTAGAGTGTTTATCAGATTCCATGTTTTTTTAGGGTTCTTTATGTATTCTTGAAACGCTTTACAGCAATATCTTTCTTTAGTATCTTTTATCAATAGCACAATCAATCAATAGCACTCAATCAATCAATCAATAGCACAATCAATAGCACTCAATCTATTTCTTATTGTTTTAAATTTGTCTTTTTTTAGTTATATCAGTTTTCCGTTGTTGTCATAGTACGTTTCTCTTTTTAAATTCCTCAATTATTATTTTATTAATCCAATCTCCTCAAGGAAATTTTAGAACTTTTTCTTTAATAATTTTTCTCTTTGCAATATTTAGCTTGACAAAAGTCTTCATAGGAGTCGTTTATATTTGTATAAGTCGCTTCTTTGATACTTTTGTATAATCCATTGTAATTTATAGCTGTATATTATTATGTTTGTCGCTGTTTTGATCTGTGGTGTTGTTTTAGCAGCTCAAGGGTAATCTGCTTGTGATCGGACATTGGTGAACCTATTATAGTAAGCCTAAAGGGATTTTTCTTTGAGGCTACGGCAGACATGGGCTAAGATAGATCTTTATGAGGCAGTTTGTTTCTCTAGTGCAACTGTCTTTTTCTTGTCTTCTATTCTCAAAGTTGTTCATGTTGATAGGTTATTTCATTCTCTTTTAATATGATACCTCTCTCTACCAAGCATCCATTAATCTTAACTTTCCCGCTAAAAAGGAACTTTATTATTCCAATAAGTTTCAAATTCAATATCCGTTAAGGCGTTCTTTCTATGTTAGTTAGCCTCGCCTTTAGCGAAACAAGTTCCCCGCCCGTCTTGTCACTAGAACTGCATGAAGCTGCAGGAGGCTGCCGTTGCTACGGACCCCGCGCACCGCCATGCCCGCCATGCGCCGCGCGTCTTTTGTGATGCAAAGCTTTGTAGGGTAGCGTAGTAGCTGTGAGCGTAGCTACTAGTAGGTAGGTAGGTTGCTATGGCAGCCCCACTTTCATCAAGACACGTTTTTCTCCCGTCTCCACACCAGAGCTGCATAAAACTGCAGGAGGCTGCCGTTGCTAGGGGCGGCACCGCGCACCGCGATGCGCAACGCGTCCTTGGTGATGCACAGCCGCTGCAGTATTACCATATGAGTAAATCTACTACTCTGGTCTGTGGTATTACTAGCTAAAAGAACTTTGTGGCGGGAAGTAAACAATCGAGACTACAGCTTTGTATCTTTGTCAAAAAAATGTGTTTTGTTGAATTTAAATATTGTTGTTGTGCATGAGAGTTGGCTAAACAAAAAAAATGCTAACTGCAACGTCACTTTTTTTAAGTCAATGCTCAGCTTTTCTTACAGACTCACGATGACTCGCGCCTTGCTCGCGCCAATTTTTACCATGGGAGACAGCGTTGGTTAAAGCGAGTAAATTTGCCCATCCGACTTTATATATTTTAGGTGGTAATACTGCGGCAGCTGTGTGCAATTGTGCATCACTAAGGACGCGTGGCGCAACTTGCGCATAGCGATGCGCATTGCGCAGTGGTCCCTAGCAACGGCAGACTCCTGCAGTGTTATGCGTTCCTGGTATCAAGACCGGCGGGCAACGTGTTCGACGAAGGCGGCGCTAGGCAACGACGCGCGGGTGTGATAGCATCGATGTTCACCTGAAAGTAGCCTTGTCCCCTGCAAAAATACAATAACACCATTACATATCACACCCGTGTGTGTGCATCGCTAAAGGACGACCGGCCGGCGGCGCCGTTGGTGGCGTCCTTGACAACAGCAGCGTCCTTAGCAACGGTGCGGCGGCCTCCTGCGGCGTCATGCGGCTCTAGTATCGAGCCTGGTGTGCAATGTGACTCGATGAAGGTGGCGTTAGGCCACATGCTCTCCTTGATCCTTGAGAACGGCTTACAATATAGGGCAATTAAGGAAATTATACAGGGTGTTTTCTTTAAAACAGATCGATACCAAGACAGATTTTTTTTTCTAAAATCATATGTCTTTTTATTCTGTATAATTATTAGCTCCTAGACTCAAAATGCAGTTGCAATTTGTCATGGTTTTAGATTTTCGGATTATACAAAAGTTTGCTGCATAAATTCGCTATTTATAGCTATGCGCACAACATGTGGGCTTATCGTTTAACTATGATATAGGTATCGGCACGAGAGTTGAGGCCACGCACACATTCAACATTGCATGTAATGATAGCGAGGTTTTGAAATTAGTGTTCTTTTTTCGTACCGATAGCAAAATAGCAAATTGCAAGATTGACTAAAGATTTTTCCAATTTATTTAGTTACAATTATTTTTTTGACAAAAATATCCCATTGAATTAAAATAGATCATAATCCTACTAATATTATAAAGGCGAAACTTTGTGAGTGTGTACGTTTGTTATCTCTTCACATCTAAACGGCTAAAACGTTTTTAATGAAACTTTACAATAATGTAGCTTATACATCAGAATAACACATAGGCTACACTATTCTCTCAGGAATATACATAAACGACTTCTAGGCGGACGGAGTCGCGGGCAGAAGCTAGTAATTACATATTTCATACCTACGTACTAACTGATAATATACGCAACATTGTCGAATTAAAATAGTTTTATTTAAATGAATATTTATTTGAATGAATAGGTAAAGGATATATTAAATGTAAATTATTTTTTACTTTAAAATTATTTATGTATTTTGTTGTTTTTACATACATTTTCACTTCGTCATTTCGTTATCAAACCTCTTCAGACAATTATCTATTGCATTATGTGGCACTTGTTTTATCGTTGTCATATACATTGACATTTGCATTTTCCACGAGTAAGAAAACGGGTGGTCATTTAAATAACTACGGAAACAAGTTCTTTTTTTAGCGAAACGATGGGTCGTGGGTAAACATTAAATGGTCAAAGTCGGGAAATTATATTCAGAGTATTCTCTCATTTTAGGTATAACTTAAAAAATAACGGCCAACATTTATCAATGACAGAATTATATGATGTTACGGCAGAAATAACTGGTGTATCAAAGTCAAGCATTCAACGAATCGTAACTGGAGTGTGTAAGGAAACTGCAAGAGCAAACAGCCTATCATCAACTGAACACTCTACTCCGTCATTACCTCAACCAACCACGTTCACGACACCGGGACTGAAGCGACCAAGATTATCACCAAAAACCAATTTAGATAAATTCGATTACGACGTCATAAGAAGATGCATATATGACTTCCATTTAGTGCACAAAACATTGCCCACAATAAAAAAATTCACGATGTTTTAAAACGTGACATGAACTTCGCAGGATCGGAACGTTCATTAAGGAGAATTGTACGTAAGTTAGGTTTTCGCTGGAATAAATCGCAATCAAACCGACAGTGTCTTATTGAAAATCATGACATTAGATTAAAACGGACGCTATATCTAAACAAGTTAGAAGAATATAATAAGCAGGGGCGTCCTATCGTGTACACCGATGAATCCTACATTGATAGCTCGCATTCAACAGCAAAGGCGTGGACTGATAAAACAAATAAAGGATGTAAAGTGCCCATATCTAAAGGTCAACGTTGTATTATTGTGCATGCATGTACTAAAAATGGTTTTTTATCGAACGCACTAATCACATTCAAGTCAAATAAAAAAACTGGCGATTATCATGGGTCTATGAACTCTGCTAATTACAGAAAATGGGTCACGGAGAAACTTTTACCAAATCTAGAACCAAATTCAGTTTTAGTTGTTGACAATGCTTCTTATCATAATGTACAGTATGAACAGTGTCCAACAAAAAACTCAAACAAAGCAGAAATGTTGGCCTGGCTCAATAAGCAGAATATAACATACCCTGAAAAGAACACGAAGCCCGTTTTATATGATATTATTCAGCTTCATAAGCCACGACATAAGAAATACGTTCTGGATAAAATGCTGGAAGAACATGGGCACTCGGTATTACGTCTGCCACCGTACCATCCCGATCTCAATCCAATTGAACTTTGTTGGGGAATCATAAAAGGAAGAGTAGCGGCCAGTAATACTGAGTTCACATTTAACAGCGTCATGAGAAAATTAGAAGAAGAAATTAAAGCACTTAATCAAGAGACATTTCACAGTATTTTTAGAAAAACTCAAGAACAAGAAGAAAGATACAGGTCAATGGAACCTAAGATAGATAGTTTGTCCGAAAACCATACCCTTGAAATAAATCTAAATGAATCGGAAGAAGATATGTCAAGTGACTAGTAAAACTATTAAAGCATATTTTTATTTTCTGGCTGTTTGTTTTACCTATTTTTGAAAATATTTAATCCAATGGTGCACTTACATTTCATTCACTCATTCGTTCATTCGCTACCTTTTTTGCTATTAGTACTCTATAAGTGTGTTTAACCATTCACCTCAACTCTCGTGCCGATTACTATACCTATCGTAATAACTTTCAATTTGACATTTGAAAGCTATTCAAGAACTGCAAACTCATTTACAAGTGTCAGTGATTGCAATTGCGATGTGTTTTTGAATGATGATGTTGAATGAACGACATCAACAATTTGACATTTATTTTGAATCGGCTATGCAGAATGACAAGCGTAATTAGACAATAGCCCCCCCTGGTTGCTATGGCAGTCCCACCTTCATCAAGACACGTTCCCCGCCCGTCTGGTCACCAGAGCTGCATAAAGCTGCAGGAGGCCGCCGTTGCTAAGGGCGGCACCGCGCACCGCGATGCGCAACGCGTCCTTGGTGATGCACACATGCACACAGCCACTGCAGTATTACCAGCTAACGCTCGTTCCCAATATCCTATCTATCACCAGTTTTAGCATACCGGAGATAGAAAAAAATATCTATCTCTGTTTTTGCCGTCCCAATAACCTATCGGAAAGTAAGGAATCTTATTCGCCCACGCTATCTATCGGTGGGAGGGTATGGAAACTGAACATTTGGCATCCCTATAATATTTTGACAGCAATCTGTCAGTAAATTTACCTATCAAAGATGACAGATTTGATAATCCTCCGAATTTCAGGAAACGTTTGGTTAGGCATTTTTTACGGATATTTTATAAAAGCCTGCTCGTGTATTTAAGTTTTCATTCAAAATATGTCTAATACAAGTGAAAGTGACTTAGAACTGCTAATGGAATTATCAGACTGGTCTCAAGTGATATTTCATAAATTTCAACGGAAAAATCACAAAAATAAACCTCAAAGAAAGCAATCATTCATTTTTTTAAAGTGTAGTTCGTTCCCTGAGGAACCGGCTAAGGTCATAGACCATGCTGCCATGTCATTAGTTTCTTAATATTTCTTTCCTTTATGATGATGATGAATGATAATAAAAATGAGAAGTGAGAAATGATATACCCCCCAACCACTCGAGTATCTCAGTAAAGATTTTGGACGGACTTCTTGAGAGAATTTGAAAAGTGACGTTGCACTGTTTTGTTTCATTTGCCAACACTCATGCACACTCACGAACACTTAACGGTTAATAATCCACTACTGCTTACCTATTTTAAATCCGATTTTTTTTTGTGCGAATTTCATTATCCCGAAAACGTTTTGCCACATTTTTATTTTGCGTATTTTCATTTTACCGAAAACACGATTGACATATTGCTGATAATCCGATTTTCAAATATTATTTTTTAAAATTCTATACATTTTGAAATCTTACTCAACCTTTGATAAATATATAAATGTTAGACGATTTAATTTCCAGAAAAACGTTTCCTATATAAAATGACAAATATTAATAATAGGAATATGCTATTTTCCATCGATAGCAATCTATCAATAACTGAAAATAGGTTATTGGAAACGGGCGTAAAAGAACTTCATGGCGAGAAAGTAAAGAGTTATGTTTGTCAAAAATTTAATCTTAATAAGTATAAAATAATGTTTGGTTTATAGCCGCTAAGTGCTCGTGAACATGCATGAGTGTTGGTTAAATCAATAAAGTGCTAACTGCTACGTCACTTTTTTACGTCAATGCACAGCTTTTCCTATAGAATCAATCATGACATGAGTGACAGCGTGTATGGTAAAATCGAGTAACGTTGCCCATCCGTCTTTATTTATTTTAGCTGGTAATACTGCGGCAGTGTGCGTCACCAAGGACGCGTAGGGCAACTGGCGCATAGCGATGCGCAGTAGTCCTTAGTAACGGCAGCCTCCGGCAGTGTTATGCGTTCCTGGTATCAAGATTGGCAGACAACGTGTTTGAGGAAGGCGGTGCTAGGCGACACACGCTTCTCGGCCTCTCATTGACAAAACCGCACGACTTGAAGCACGGCATGCTTACCCGACCTAGCCAGGGTAGGCATTAAATTTTTTCACTGTATTTTATAAATATTTAATTCAGCTTTAGAGCACTTAAAAATCAAAAGTAAAATTAACAATTTATTTAAATCCTTTTGTAATGAGAAGGTCACAAAATAGAGAAATAAAAAACGCAATAGACACTCACTAACCAACTTCTAACGGACTTTTTGTGTAACGGAAATAAGCTTTAAGCTTTAAGCTAAGCGCAATATAGATTAATAAATATAAATTTACTGATGATATGTCTCAATAAAGTACAGATCATTGATAAAAAATCCAAGTAAGTATGTCAAATGTTACACATCATATGCGACTACTGTAAGGCTCGTTTTTTTAATACATACTATGTACACAGTACTCAGCGCTAATGTAGCATTCTAATGGTGAAAGAATTTTTTAAATTGGTCCAGTAGTTTTTGAATTTATTCGTTGCGAATACAAAGATATAGATATAACTACACATACATACACATTTTTAATAAACACACCATTTGATTACTTTTTGTTTTTTCTGCACTACTTAATTATCGCACTTGATTGCTTCGATGATGTTTTTTTAAAGGTTTTGGACATGAAGAAAACATTTCTTGCTAATATAAACTCGCCTCATTTGTCCCTGGAGGCGCTGGTGCGGTGTCATACTGACTAGTCCGCCAGTAGCCATACATCTTCGATGATATATCGGATCATACTCGTAAAATACAATCAGCTCAGCACCAACAAGGTGTTTCATAGTAACCTAACTCAAAATCTTCAACCGTTTATAGAACATAGTTTCCAAAAAGGTAAAAAGAAGTTTGTTCATAGCGTTTTAGTAGGTTGCTTTTCAGCCCCATTTTCAGCGAAACACGTTGCCTGCCTGCCGTGTTACCAATGCTGCAGGAAGCTAAGGAGGTTGCCGTTGCCAACGCCACGTGTCCTTGGTCATGCGCACTACAGACTACGCGATTCTCAGTCATGCGCGATCCGGGCTTACGTGCGCAGTATTTTATTTCACCTCAAAATGACCACCCATTTGATTATAGCTGATTCAGATAAAGCTTAACGCGAGGCGTGGGGAGCGGTCCACCACAATAGTTTAGACCCAATTATTATTATTTTATTTTTTCCAAATACGGGACAAAAATGTAATATAGGATTTCTTTAAAACTATTCTATTTAGATTCGTGGGAGTTTTAATCAGCTATAATCAAGGGGTGGTCATTTTGAGGTGAAATAAAATACTGTGCTATGTGCTACGGCAGGCGGCAATACCTACTGACTTATTTAAGGTGAAGGGTAAGGCAAATGTATTAGAGATTTTTTTTAGCCAGTGGCAGCGCCATCTGTCATGCGAACGTTGCGTTGATTGTATTTATCACAGAGTAATATATGATCAGAGTCTCGTTTCTGACCGAAATTTTGAATGCGTTTTATTGCTATAATTATAATATCCTATTATCATCATCATCGTCATCATCATCATCACCATCAGCCAAAAGAAAGAAATTTTTTTTTTTTTATGTGAAAAAGAAATTCCATACATTTAATTATCCTATTATCTATCTATCTATATCTACTTATATCTATACTACTATATAAATCTGTAGGCTCTGCCTGTACATGCAATTTTTCTGGCAAATTTTGGGATAAATATTCGTTTTATGACTCAGAACACCAAATCTACGATTTTTAAATTTTTGTCTGTCCTGTCTGTCTGTATGTCCTCTTATAACTCAAGAACGGCTTGACCGATCTTGATGAAAATTTGTATGTAGTAAGAACATAAGATTGTGCAAATGATAGGCTATATGTATATGATGTTGGTACACCGAATAATTATTTTGATAAGCATTCATTGATCCATTATTTTCGCATAGCGAAGCGGGCGGGTGACGGCAGGTACTTACATATTATAAATGCGAAAGTTTGTATGTTTAGATGTTTGTGGGTTTGGATGTTTATTACTCAATCACGCCTCAACCGCTGAACGATTTGGATGAAACTTGACACATAGGTAGACCATGTCCTGACTTACATATAGAATACTTTTATCCCGAAATTAGGTTCCCGAAGGATGCGCGCGAACGGAGTCACGGGCAAAAACTAATAGTATAATAATATCAGGTTTCCTATTGAAACGCATAACGTTTTTAGGCATAAACTGAAAATGCATAAAGTTCATGGCCATAATCGTCACTTGCTATGGCAAGTGACGATTATGTCTTTATAGCATAACTTCATAACGCATATCATCATATGGCCGAAATTTGATAAGCATAAACTGACAAAATCCATATATTCTTAAGGAACAATACTTATTCTATGTAGGTATCTCCTTTTAAAAATATATTAACTTAAATAAATATTTCGATTAGAAATGTTGTTTTATTTACTACACCTTATAATGCATGCATGCAGCAAGCATGCAGCAAGCATGCAGCAAGCATGCAGCAAGCCTGCAGTAAGTATGCAGCAAGCATTCCACAAGCAAGCAAGCATGCAGCAAGCATGCGGCATGCAAGCAGCATGCAAGCAAGCAATGACCATGCAAGCAAGCATGCAACATGCAGCCGGCATGGTTTCTGTCACGGCTCCGGCACTGCGGGCCTCCGGCGGTCCCACGCGAGCTTGTCGTCGCAGATGGTTTTCGCTCTCCACCGCAGCTTCAAGCAGTTAAAGCCACCTGCTCCTCAGCTTGCGGGCCGAATCGCCCCTCCTCGCCTACGTGCTTCTAAATTACACTCCAGGGGTAGGACAGACAAGACTACGTGGAGTCGGATTTGCAGCGATTCGTTTCTGTCATTGATTTTTGTAGCACAACATTACTGAAAACACAACGTATTAACTTTTTAAGACTATATTTTAAATCAAAATAAGGTTAAAATGCTATTTATAGAAAAAAATACATTATTTAACTTAATAAAATTATAGCAAGTGAATAATATACGTAATGTTGTTATAAGAAGTGTATTTAGACCAAGTAAAAATTATATCTAATGAACGTTATATCCTTTGAAATTAGTTCATTTGTAATTATATGAAATGAAATATACCCCTTAAAACAACTTAAGATTATGTCAAAACAAAATTATGAATGTTAACAGTTATAAAAACTTATTTTATATTTGGTTGTTCTATGATTCCGCCTGTTTCCTCCCATATAATATTTCTTCTCTCTCTATCGTTATATACTCAAAATATATCCTATGCCTCTGTATACGTGCAAAAAATGTCTGACGCAGTGGTTAGGGGCACTAACTTATTTAGAAGTCGAAAATCTTTGAACTAGAATTGTCTAACCAGCTAAGAGAACCCAATATGAATTTTGATGAACTTGTACGAACTTGTGGCTTGCACATACTCACACACACACACACACACACACACACCCCCCCCCCACACACACACACACACACACACACACACACACACACACACGCGCACCCTAGCACGCGCGCGCTCGCGCACACACACACACACCCTCACATACACATACACACCCCCACACACACACAAATTGCTTAATTTCATTTTTTATTTAAATTTTTTAGGGGAAGTAGCGGGTCATTCCCAAAACAAATATCTTTCGATTACTTAATGGGATGTCTCAGCAATGTGTTGTATCTAAAATTACTGAAATAAACGCAAAAAAAAAAAAAATGTATTTTTTCACAATTTCCCATAGTTTTGGATTTTCGAATCATACAAGAATTTGCTGCATAAAATCGTTATTGCCAGGTGTCCTTAGCAACGCGCATAATCTGGTTGCTATGGCAGCCTCACCTTCATCAAGACACGTTCCCCGACTGTCTCCACACCAGAGCTGCATAAGTCTACAGGAGGCTGCCGTTCGTTGCTAGGGGCGGCACTGCGCACCGCCATGCGCAACGCGTCCTTAGCGATGCACAGCACTGCATGCATGCAATGCGCTGCAGCATTACCAGTTAAAAGAACTTCATCGCGTAAAAGTAAAGAGTCAAGACTACAGCCACTACAGCTTTATATATTTTTTTAAAAAGATGTACCTATTTTGTTGCATTTTAATAATTATAAAATCATGGGCGTACGCAGCTTCTGGCCTAGGGGGGGGCAAGTCAGATTGTTTAGGTCGGATCGTCCACGGCTGTTTTGTCATACACACTACACAAACACTCCTACATGAAACATTAGGTATATGTAGTGTAGTGTGTAGGGCAAACAGCCGCAAATGATCCTGCTTTATAGGTAGTTAAATAAATAAAAGTAAATTTGACTATGCATGCATGCAGAATGTATGTGCGTGTCACAATCACAACACAATACTTTGATATAGGCACTGAATGAATATTTTTTAATCACCTACGTTTGATTTAGCTCCTTCAAAACAATAACATGTCAAATAAAATAAAATAGTTGCTCGCAACTCCCTACCGAAGCGAGTCTAGCCTCGCTAGTGCTCAGGATTCTAATTTTTGAATCACTTGCTGCGCCCGTGATTCAATTTTAGAATCCTTCGCTTGCTCGGTCATCAAAATTGAGCACGCGGTTAAAAAGCAACTTTGCACTCTTGTATAACAAATAACTATTTTATTTCAGGATCTATTCCTATTTTCCATAATTTTGTTCACAGTTTGACAGTTGCACAATATTGATATTTTCTGATACCTTTGTCTGTATCACCTTTTCAAGCAAATGTTTCCTTTCAAAGAAATGCCAATCCCGTGCATTGTTGCTTTGTGTAAAAAAAATGGCGTCCTCCCACCCCTTCTCAAATACTTTTATTTTTAAAAGGCAATGGAATAAATATTACGCAGCCATACACGTGCTCTCCATGAATTCGCCTTTTACTAAGCGCCATATATGAAGTCATTTGGAACTAATTTCTTTTTTTTTTGGGGGTTGGAAAATCGCCCATTGTGCGTCACTAAGGACGCGTGGCACAACTGGCGCACAGCGATGCGCATTGCGCAGTGGTCCCTAGGAACGGCAGCCTCCTGCAGTGTTATGCGTTCCTGGTATCAAGACCAGCGGACAACGTGCTTGACGAAGGCGGCGGGCGCTAGCCAGACTCGATAAAGAATAAATGTAAGCCCCATCACAAATCTGGACAAACATGTTTTTGTGTTTTTCGTGTTATTACTTGATTACTGCATTTTACGTAAAAGATATTGTAAGACTTATTATTCTCACTACACATCTCACTTAAATCAGTCGCTAAACGTCGGTAAAAACGTTATAATACGAAGAACGTAAAAAAAAACTTTAACTATTTTCACTTGTTAACCCTATTAAACAAATGTCATTACTAAAATTGAGGTATTCTAAACAATTCCGTTATTATAAACTAGCGTTCCAAATGAAGATGACACTAGTATACATATAGGGTCGATTATCTTAATATCCCTGAAATCTGCAGCGTAAACAGTGCATTTACTATGCAAAACAAACATTCATGAACAAACAAATTGAATTGACGTTAAAGAAAATTAGATAGTAACAGCAGTTGATTAATTTATGTAATAAATAAATTATTGAATCTTCTAGTGCAGTTTTTTAATTATTTCAAGGTAACAAATTTATTCACTCACATAGGTTAAAACTAAGCTAAGATTGTACTATGGTTTTTGGTTTTTGACCGATAGGTAAAAGTACCAAGAGTTGAGCAATTTATCGAGACACGTGTAAACGTTTGAATTTTGAAAATAGGCTGAAATTTTTTTTTGGAATTTTGAAAAATGAAAAATGAAGAAAGTTTTTTGGGGGGTGTTTGTATACTAAATTGTAAATATTTCAAAAAAAAAACCAACAAGAAAAAATTAAAAAGGGGTACTAGGATATATTAGTGTTTAGTTTAAAATTTGAAAATTGGTTAATAATTGTGGTCCTTTTAGATTTGGTATTGTAGAAACCGCACAACCAGGTTGCTATGGCAGCCCCACCTTCATCAAGGCACGTTCCCCGCCTGTCTCGTCACCAGAGCTGCATAAAACTGCAGGAGGCTGCCGTTGCTAGGGGCGGCACCGCGCACCGCGATGCGCAACGCGTCCTTGGTGATGCACACACCCGCTGCAGTATTACCAGCTTAAAGAATTTCATGGCGGGAAAGTATAGAAAGAGCCAAAGGCTTACCGCCGGTTGCACCAAAATTGATATACATTTACAAATTCAGTTTTACGTTTTACATAAACTATTCCGTTACTTTCACGAATTCGTAAATGTACGTTGCACCAACAAAATACGAGTAAAAGTATCAGTAAAATTACTTGCTACACAAATTAAGCGTTAATTTTACCATTTTACCTCAGTAGTTTTTTACTACCATGGTAGTTTTTATTTTACATGTAGTAAGCCATGATAATTAGCGTCATAACATAAGTGTCAGTAGCGTGACGTTGATGGTTTGTTTATTATTATTTGTAGTTTTGAAATAGTAATGAAAGTGCATTTAATAACGGAAAATATAATTTTTTCCACCAATGGGCCCGCGTGGTGGTTTATGGCCCGTTCTCCCTATCCACCCATAGGGAAGGCTCGTGCCCCAGCAGTGGGGACATAAAATGAGCTGATGATGATCTATGATGATGATTATTTTGGAAGATGACATTCTGCAAGAAAAGTAAATATCTATCTACTTACAATAACGTTAGGTAGGTACTTTATTGGGCTTTTTGGGGATAGGTCGTTATTGTTTATTTGTATATTTCGGGTTTTCATATACATTAGCGATGGTGTAATGATGGTGTTTCGTTTCGTTGTGAAGTACCTAGCTCCCCGTAGGTATTAAAGTTAAGTTGTAGATTTGAAACTCTTGGAGTATTAGATGGAACTTCATGTTCAATACATCTGCAAATGTAATGTGCAGTGGTCTTGCTGATTCGATAGCGGCACAATAATCGCTACCTTCAATGAGCATTTGGTCTACTCTAATATTTGTTCTCTGACGACGGCGAGTGATATATTGAATAATTTCACTATCACTGTTAGAACTTGTGGAAGACATTATCGTGATTTATTCTCTCAGAGCACGTTTCTTTAAATAAATAGAGCGTTTTCTAACCTCCAACACGAATTGCAAACACGAACGAACTGTCAAAATCTTATACTTTTACGTTATGAGCAAGGTTTGAGCTACGTAAAAAGTAACCATATAATGTAACCGTAAAACGTATCGCAAAGCGTGGTACAACAACGTTTTACATTATACGTTTACTTTTTACGTTACTTTTTACGAATTCGTAAAATGAAAGTTTTGGTGCAACCGGCTGTTAGTCTTTGTTTTTTTTGATCAAAAAATTGTGAATGTTCAAATAATTTTTAACGCAAATTTTGTTGCGAACAAATTATAAAAACGTAATGTTGAAAAAAAATTCACGAGCAGGATTTGAACCTGCACCCTTCCATTCCGGACATTCCGGGTCAGGTACACTTCGATAGAACCACGATAGCTCAATTGGAAGAGCACCTGACCCGGAATGTCAGAAGGGTGCAGGTTCAAATCCTGCTCGTGGAAATTTTTTCAACATTTGTGCTTTACAAAAAATTGTGCATTGTTTATGTTGGTTTATAGATGTAGTGCCTAACAAATAAACAAAGAACAAGCTCCGAACAGTTATTCCGTCATTTGATCCTGTCATGTAAACGTCATTTCAAATTAGAGTAAAAGAGACAAAACACGGAATAACTACTCAGACCTTATTCTTTGTTTATTTATAAGGCTTTTAAAGTTTAAAGCTGTTAAGTGTTCGTGAACGTGCATGAGTGTTGGCTTTAACCAAACAGTAGTGAAGGTAATAGCACTAATGTTTCACAACCAGTAATCGACTTAAAGAGGTCCGTCACTGATCTTTGACTTTTGCAAAAGTTGATTACAGACTGCTTCCTAGCTCATCCAAGAGTATAAATTTAATTCAATGACAATTATGTTATTTTTTAGGCGACGAAAAGTGTCGAACACCTTCACAGACTTACTATGACTCACACCATGCTTTTACCATGAGAGACAGCGTGTTTGGTTAAAGCGAGTTACGTTGCCTATCCATCTTTATTTATTTAAGCTGGTAATACAGCGGCAGCTGTGTGCAATTGTGCACCACTAGGGAGGCGTGGCGCAACTGGCGCATAGCGATGCGCGGTGGACACTAGCAACGACAGCTCCTGCAGTGTTATGCGTTCCTGGTTTCAAGACTGGCGGATAACGTGTTTGACGATGGCGGCGTTCCTCTGCCTTACTTTGAAAACCGCGCTGGTGTGAAAGCATCGCACGTTCGGCGAAATATGTATTTACCTAGATAGGTAGCCATATCTCCTGCAAAGATAAAATAACATCATAACACCTGTGGTGTGCATCACTAAGAACGCGCGGCGGTTGCGTCCTTGACAACGGCAGCGGCCTTAGCAACGGCGGTCTCTTGCGGTGTCATGCGGTTCTGGTACAAAGCCTGGTGTACAACGTGACTCGATGAAGATGGCTCTAGGCTACACGCTCCCTTCCTTTCTTTGAAAAGCTTTACTGTCCATTAAACAGCCTTGAGAATGTCTTGCAACATAGCGCACCTTAGGATACTATGAAGAAATAATGTTTTGTAACATACAGGAAGTACCTATGTACGAGGAAGATAGGTATCACATATTTGTAAAACTTGATCCCACTGTTTTGCATTGCAAATGGCAATGAGGAAATACCGAAGGTGTATGGGTTCATGAGCTGCCCGCCAATTGTTTAGCGGCTTATCCTGCCCCCCAATTCTGCTATTTATTTTGATCTGAAACGGATCTGAAACGCTATAGTTTCAACGTTTTCGCTATTCTGCTAACTACGACATCAACTCTTTAGTTTAGTAGTTAGCAGAATAATAAATGTTGAAACAATAGCGTTCCAAATTCGTTTCAGATCAAAATAAATAAATAGAGACAGATACCAACAGATATCCATAAATACTGCAATATCTCTTGTTTTTGTAGCCATCGTTGCAAGAGCACCTGACCCGAAATGTCAGAAGGGTGCAGGTTCAAATCCTGCTCGCGGAAATTTTTTCAACATTTGTGTTTTTATACAAATTCTCGTTTTCGTTAACCTGATCGAATGGCGAATGAAACTCGCACTAGGCACCCTGGAGATGTCTCACAAACCACTTATGTGACACTCTGTTTGGAAAAGACAATCTTTTTATTATTATTATTTGTTTTTAATAATCCACCATCACTACCACGATCACTTTCTCACACTCGACAAAAAACACAAATTAAAGAAAACAAAACTAAACTGCATATCTATCTTCTGTGCGTATGTATGAAATTGAACTCCTTCTAAACGGCTGGACCGATTTGAATAGAATTTTCTGGTTGTGTTCAAGTGGATTCGAGAATGGTTTAGATTTACAATTGGACACGGTAGGTGGCGCTGCTATAGGGGCCCATCATGGGATACGGGTGTTCTTAAGCGGACGAATGATTTGTGTTAAATTCTCTTTGAATGATTTGTTAGTTTTGTTGTCATGGAAACGTTAACTGTCAAAGCGTTACGAAGTCCGCCGGTCAGCTTGTAATAAATAACTGTTTACTTGACACCAAGAAGTTCGTTTAGCTTGCAATACTAAGTAGTTTGCTTTGTGCCTCACCAGGGACGTGGCGCATGGCGGAGCGCAGGGTCCTTAACAATGGCATCCCCTGTGGCTTCACGCAGTTCTGGTAACAAGACTGGCGGGGAACGTGCCTACCTGAGGGTGGAGCCTAAGCCTAACCACTAAACTAGAGTAACCCACTTGTTTAACGCTACGTGTAGCAAGTAGGGTAAGCTTCTGAATCGGAGAGTGCCGAGTGGTACGAATATAATAACGACCTTTTCTGAGTTTTTTTTATTCCAACGAGTCGATAAGCAACATAAACAAGCGTCGTCGTTAGCGTCTACAAAAACTTTGTCGTTCCATTGACGTACATTTTTCCATAAAGTTAAATGAAATAAAAAACAAACTGAAATTGAAGACCGAAAAGACGTCCTCGAACTGTGAGCTGCAAATGTCAAAGTAAAGGATAGATAATAAATTGATTCCACATTATCATTCGACAAAACTGAAAATAAAAACTAAACTGCTTCCATGACATTTTAGTTTCCCGCCAAGAAGTTTGGGAGGGAGGGGGAGGGGGGAGGGGGGCTGTGGGCATGGCGGATAGCGCTGGGCGGGGTCACTAGCAACGGCCACCTCCTGCAGCTTTATGCAGTTCTGGTAACAAGACGGGCGGGGAACGTATCTCGTGTCTCGCTGAAGATGCCATAGCAACCTGGTAACGCTCTATTAAGAATCAAATCTAATGAAGATAGCCTTATGATTATATAATTTTACGCAAATATTGTTGCGAACAAATTACAATTTGAAAAGTCTTTTTTTTCAAGAACATAGCTTTATTATTAATCGACTTCAAACTATATACTTTATACAGGGTGCTTTAACCGAGTTTCCTTTACCGTTCACCGAGTATGACATAATGTTTGTATAAATAAAAAAGGTAAAAAAAAACACAGTAAATTTCCACGCAATTACACTCAGAAATCAAATCAAATCGAATCAAATCATTTATTATTTCGTTATTACAGGTAATGATAATAATAATACAGGTTGTTCTACACGCGACTCTCTTTGTGTTTTTCTCAATTTTAGTTAATATTTCTATTTTTATTTTATGTTTTGTTAAGGAAAGAAATGGGGTCGGTTACAAAATCTTTAATATCTTCAAAAGCACCTGACCTAGCTTTAAGAAATAAAGACTAAATTAAAGAATATTTAATGCCACATAAAATAATATATAAAATCTTTTTATTTATATTTGATAATTGTATAAAAACCAGAAAATTTAAAAAAATGGTCTTTATAAAATACGTATAAAAACAGTAAGCGCGTAAGCAGTAAGGCGCGTTGTTAAGGTCGCGCGGCTATAGCCTTTTTGGCAACGGGAACCTCCTGCAGTTTGCTGCGGTATTGGTAACAGTGAGAACGGTCAACGCCCGCCTACCTCCACAAGGGAACGTTGCGCGACGGACGCGGGGCGCAACCGATATGTAGCAACTGTTTCTTTTATTATTAAGTAGGTACAAAAACTACATCCTGTTGATGCCAACACTGCAAACTTTATGGTTGCTGTGAAGGTAGCTACGAGCGCAACAACGTCGCGGGCACGCGCACGTCTCACGGATTAGTTGACACCGACATTTTATTACTGCGGCGGGCCTTGCGCCTTGCTTCACAACTGACGGCTGTGTGCATCACTAAGCACGCGCAGTAGCGCATGGTGGCGTGGCGATGATCGTATGAGTTCCTTAGCAACGGCAACCTCCTGCAACTTTATGAAGCTCTGGTGACGAGACGGGCGGGGAACGTGTCTTCATGAAGGTGGGGCTGCCATAGTAACCTACCTACGCTACAGCGTATATGGAAACCCTTCCAGTATTCAGATCTCCCATAGTTCTGACGTGCGGGACAGATTACAATGGTTAAATACAGTATTTCGCTGTTTAATGACCCTGATTTAAGTTCTGAGCTTGGGGAAGGATTACAACGCACTACGAAACATTTTAAATATGAAACTCTTCCGTGACTCAGATCTTTACGGACAGACTTATAAACAATGTTAAGCACGTGAAACGAAGGCGAAAGACTGGTGTGTGGTTACTATTTATCTAAAATTATTCAGTTTATATGATTAACAAAATTTTCGAGCATTAGGAAAAACTTTAAATCCTTTTTATTTATGCCCTATAGGCCTTTTGCAATAGAATACATATTTTTAACATGTTTCCCATAAGAAATGCGGTTTCTTGTATTTTTACACCTTCTTTATCAATTCTTCTGCTTACAAAAGTCGGCAACAATCGTGAACTTGTTCTGATGTTTGTGCGGAGTCTAACAGTGTTTAAAGATAAAAATATTTTATTGCTACAAAAATTACAACGTTTTAGAAAACTATACTTAAATAGGCATAACTAAAAATATTGTGTATTTGTAAGTAAAGGGCAGCGCCGATTTTCAGTCTGGCCCTTGGGTTGAATGGTCAGAACGAGATAAATAAAGGAGTATGGATGGATGCTTGTGAGGTTTATTTGAGTACGTGTTGTTAAAAAGTGTGATGTGTAGTACCTAGGTGATAAATATTGCGACTGTTAAAGCATTTCTTATATTTCTTATCTTTTCTAAGATTCTTGTGAGTGGTGGCAAGCGTGGTGATTAAGGCATTACCCATTACTTGCAGTGATGACCCGATCCCAATGACAGAGGCCTTTACCCAGCAGTTGGAAGGTCATAGGCTATTTACTTACTTATATATCTATTCATATGTATAAATAAATAAATATATAAGCAGTCCATGCAATCCAAAATTTTTTAAATTAGTTTTTTTTAAGTAAGCGAGTTTTGACACTTAGTTTTGCAAAAGAAAAGCTGCGGCAAGACTTTTTGACAAGTGAAGAAACAATATTGCTCTCTCTTTCCGGCACGCGATCTGAAGTCCGGGAGCCTTGCACAGTAATTCCTTCCGCGTCTCAGCTCCATCACATTATTCAGGTTCTGAATAGTGGAAGCTTTTTATATTTGTTATGAAATGTACTCTGAAATTAATAACCGAACTCAGATCGTTCGGAGATCTGAATAACGGAAGAGTTTACTGTGATTATTGTTTGAACTGACACTTGAAACCCTCCCGCATCTCAGATCAGTGGCCGTGCTGAATTCTGGAAGGGTTACCATATACGCTACGCTACAAAGCTTTGCATCACTAAGGACGCGCGGCGCATGGCGGTGGGCGGAGTCCATAGCAACGGCAACCTCCTGCTGTTTTATGCAGCACTGGTGACGAGTCGGGCGGGGAACGTGTTTTGCTTGATGAAGGTGGGGCTGCCATAGTAACTTTACCTACGGAACAAAGCTTTGCATCACTAAGAACGCGCGGCGCATGGCGGTGCGCGGAGTCCATAGCAACGGCAGCCTCCTGCTGTTTTATGCAGCACTGGTGACGAGTCGGGCGGGGAACGTGTCTTGCTTGATTGAGGTGGGGCTGCCATAGTAACTTTACCTACGCAACAAAGATTTGCATCACTAATGTGTGCATGTGCATGGATGGCGGTGCAAGGAGTCGTGATTTGCTAAAGGCAGGGCTAACATAAAGAACGCCATAACATAATATTGTACTGAAACTTACTGGAATAATATATAGTTCCATTTAAGCGAGAAAATAAAGAGTCATGGATCTTGGTAGAGGTATCACACTAAAAGAGAATGAAATAACGTATTAACTTTAACGAGTAGAATAGGTTTTTATTTGGTATCATTATACTGTTCAGTAGGGACAGAGACAGCGTGTGCTACCAAGGCACGGCAATTTTCAGATGCCTTTGAAAAACGGCGCATGACGCTGAGATAACAAACCTTTACAGTAAAGTAAAGACTTGCAAAAAAGATTGAAACAAAACACTGTATACGGACTGCGTTTATTTTATACAGACTGCGTTTATTTTATACAGTTATTCCGAGTATTGTGTTTTGTAATTGGATGAACGAGCTTTGCTCGGTATTTTTTTACAGATAAAACGACGTTTTTTAAAAATTAAACCTAGCTAGATCGATTTATCGCCCCCGAAACCCCCTTGCATACTAAATTTCATGAAAATCGTTGGAGCAGTTTCCGAGATTCATAATATATACATATATACAAGAATTGCTCGTTTAAAGGTATTAGATTAAGACACAAAGGCGGAGTCGCACTACACTTGGAATCCTCAACTACTGAGGAACTGGCTCTAGCAACCGGAGCGCAACAATGCTACAAACATTGATGTTATGACGATATAAAATTTAGATAAGACGGTGGTACCTAGCCACGCGGACAAACAAACCACCACCACCACAACCAACCATACCGAGTACACAAACAATGTACTCCACATGTGGTCAAGTAGCTATAGCCAATAGACTACAGAGGCGGTTTAATGTTATGTTATTGCATGGTTAAATAAAAATAAAATAAGAAGTATTGGCGCTTGCCGTAGCACGTAGCACGTAGGCCCGGTTAGCGCGTGAATGAGAATTGCGTAGTGTGTAGTGCGCATGACCAATGACACGTGGCGTTAGCAACGGCAATCTCCTTAGCTTCCTGCAGCATTGGTAACAAGACGGGCGGGCAACGTGTTTCGCTGAAGATGGCTGCCATAGCAACCTACTAACACTATGAACAAACTTCTTTTTTCTTTACTGAAAACTTTTCTGTAACAGTTGAAGATTTTGAGTAATTGACTGTCGGACTGTTTACTACAATAACAATGAAACGCTTTGTATATTTCTGAGTTGAGTGCATTTTATTTGTCATTCGATATATTAGCGAAACAACTCTGGCCAGTATGACACCAGAGCCTCCTAGTAACAAATGAAGCATTGGAAAATGTTGCAAACGTGTGATAATTGTGAAATCAAGCACGTCGCGCCTTATCTGTGAATTGTCTACGCTATGCTATAATTTGACATTATGGAACATTACAAATAATAATAATAATTTATGATGTGTGTGCATAGTATAAATATGACTATTTATCTCATTAGTTATTGTTCTGAGCCACATATATTTGAGACTAGGTCGTGTGCGTTGCTATAGCGCGTGGCGATAGCGTCTCTGGTAACGGCAACCTCCTGCCGTTTGCTGCGGTATTGGTAACAGTGAGGTCGACCAACGTCGCTGAATCGGGGCCGTGCACCTCCACAAGGGAACGTTGCGTTCGGGGCGCGACCGTTTATGTAGCAACTATATTTTTTTGAAGTGAAAACTTCTTTAGCGGCGTTGTGCACTTTTTTTGGAATGGGTAAAAAATGTTAAACTCGCGTCAGGACACGTGACCTGATCGAAAATTCGTAAGACGGATGGAGAGAAGAGGAATGGGTAAAAAATGTTAAACTCGCGTCAGGACACGTGACCTGATCGAAAATTCGTAAGACGGATGGAGAGTAGACAGCTGGCGCGGCGTAATATAAATTTTCAATATAACTTAATATAACTTTTTAATGTAATATAAATTGTCATGTTTGTGTACGATAGCCCAATAAATAAATATTGTATTCTACCACATAAATGAGAGTACTTTTATACTGATAATTAAAGCAATTCGTGCAAAATTATTCCCTAACCATTCCAAAATATCAAAAATGCACAACGTTAATATTCAAGTTTTCACTTCTGCCGGCACTCCCAGAGTGCAACCCGTCGTTTTTTTATTACTAGTGTGTGGCACTCAGGAAAATAGGAATAGTGCAATGCATGAAGATGTAGATGTGCAATACAAATTTTAATAAGGTAATTGCAAAGTTAGCTGCGAGCGTAACCAACCAAGCTATAAGGCATATTTTGACGATTTGTGCCTTTTATTTGTAACCTTTGTTGCCAAATGTGCCTATTTACTTTAATAAATATTAAACACTAGATCACTTGTGCCTTTTGAGCTTAAGATATCTCCTAACATCCTCGCGGATAAATATACAAAAATTTAGTAGATGCGCCTTTTTTTCCTGACGCCAAATACATATGTATTTTATTCAATTTCACAAAAAAGTGAATGAATTTTTGGAATAGTTCCAGAGATTAGCCCCGACAAACAAATAGTAGATTTACACTTTTATGTAAGCAATAAGTTAACATTATCACAATATTATACACGACTGTGCGCGTCACCAAGAATGCGCGGCGGCAGCGTCCTTGATAACGACAGCGTCCCTAGCAACGGCCGAGTCCCTGGCAACGACAGCGTCTCTGGCAACGACAGCGTCCCTGGCAACGACAGCGTATCTGGCAACGACAGCGTCCCTGGCAACGGCAGCCTCCTGCAGCGTCATGCGGTCCTGGTACCGAGACTGGCGAACAACGTGTTACGTGACTTGTTGAAGGTGGCGCTGGGCTGGGCTACACGCTCTTCCCGCCCCACATTGATAGATCACGTTAGTGGTGTATTGTTATAAGCTTATATCTACAGCTTCATGGTCATAAGTGTCGCTTCTGCATTAATAAATATTATCATCAAATCTATAATCTAGACACGCAGTAGCGTGTCAAGCCAAGTTTAAGCTAACAGAAGTGGCGAGCAGCACCGTGTGTAAATATTACACGAACCATTTGGAGCCACTTTTGACCTCCTCATAACTCAAAAACTATTTCACATAAACATGTAAAATTTGGCTCATATAATAATAATAATAATAAAAAAATAAATAAATAAAGGAGATAATAATAATAATAATAATAATTTATTCAATATCTTTTACAAAATAAAACAAAATGTACAACAAATTCTTACTAACTAGGAAAAATACAAATCATGCCTGAACTAGGAAATCCTGTTTTTCAGGCGAGAAATTAGGGCTAAGCATTTTAAAATAAGTATAATTATCATTACTTAATAGGTATTTACATATGCATTTGGTGAACAATAAAATCAAAACATTAATCAAATAAAAGAAAAAGGAAGCGTTAACTTATATACTTAGCAACTTTCTTTTGAATTATGAAACAAAATCTACGAAATAAAAATAAATTAAAATTAAATAAGTAAGTATAGTAATGTTTACTTATCTACAGTCAACAACTTCTCTATCGTCATAGGACATTATTTGCAGGGCATCTTTTAAAGCTATCTTACACTTATTGTAATTAATATTAAGTTGGGGAAAAAGTTTCTTCGCATTTTTTAAGAAAATTCAAAACATTTTTGAATATAGTTTATTTACATTTAACTAAAGTATGTAGGTGCCATTTTATTCAATAACTTTTTGCCATCTTGTATGTAGGGACATGATCCCATTGCTATAGAAATTTTGGGGCTTCTGATCAAAATACCGCGACAAGTGGTTTTGGCAGTCCTCTCGTGATGTTAGCCTGACACTGCCTAAAGAATTCTGACGAGACCGAAACAGGTGGAAATCTGAAGGTGCAAGGTCAGGACTATACTGCGGATGCATTAACACCTCCCAGCCAAACTCTCTTAATTTTTGCTGAGTGGCTAAAGATGTGTGAGGTCTAGCGTTATCATGATGAAAAACCACACCAGGGTGTTGGGCGACCAAGCAATGTGCGTCTTTGACATCAAAATTTCCGGATTGAACACGCTTAAACCAAATTTGTGCTACTCTCACAGACACTGCACTAGGTCCATAAACATCGCAAATTTTTTTCCCGGCTTGCGTTGCTTTTTTACCTTTTTTGTAGTAAAATTTTAAAATGTATCGAATTTCTTCATTAGTTTCACTCATCCTGACAGTAAAAAAACAAATGAAAATCACACATTTTCCTAATTTGAATTTGGAATTATCTTCTTTAAAATTTAAACTTTTAATGATACCAAAACCAACTAGATACAAACAGTATAGCCAAAGAGATTTTATTACAAGTTCATACGTATATATAAAACTCGCACACAGGACTACGATAGCCCAATAAATAAATATTGTATTCTACCACATAAATGAGAGTACTTTTATACTGATAATTAAAGCAATTCGTGCAAAATTATTCCCTAACCATTCCAAAATATCAAAAATGCACAACGTTAATATTCAAGTTTTCACTTCTGCCGGCACTCCCAGAGTGCAACCCGTCGTTTTTTTTTTTAATTTGTGTTATGTCGAATACTAATGTGAAATAATGGTGGATTATTAACCGTTAAGTGTTCGTGAGTGTGCATGAGTGTTGGCAAATGAAACAAAACAGTGCAACATCACTTTTCAAATTCTCTCAAGAAGTACGCCCGAGGACTTAGTAAAGCCCCACATCTTTACTGAGATACTCGAGGGGTTGGGGGTATATCATTTCTCACTTCTCGTTTCTATTATCTTTCATCATCATCATCATACATGAAAGAAATTAATATTGTTTAAGTATTGTAAGACTTTTCCATTGGCTAAATGCTTGTGCAAAGCCGTTATAAAAAAAAGAGTTTTTTTACAACCCTGTACCAAAGTAACCTGTGCAAAGTGTTTTATTGTAGACGAAAAAAATCTTCACACAGTTTCCAGTAAGTTACAAAGTTTCTTCTTAATATTTAGTGGGTTGCTATGGCAGCCCCCATCTTCAGCAAAACACGTTGCCCGCCCGTCTTGATACCAATGTAGCAGGAGGCTGTAGGAGGTGGCCGTTGTCAACGCTACGTGTCCGTGGTCATGCGCACTACGAACTACACGTTTCCCATTCATGCTCAATACGGGCTTACGTACTACGTACGTGCTACGAGCTACGTGCTACGTGCTACGGTAGGTACTTCTGGTTATTATTTATTTAATGGCTTGGTGCGGTTTGCACAAATACTCATTTTCTTTGTTTTCTAAGTACATTAGTAATAAATTATAATGTGTTTAATGATAAATGATATTACTCCAAACCTACCAGTAAGAGGTGACTTTACTAAGATCTATCACGGAGTCTTGAGAAAATTTGTAAATTAATGTTGCAGTGTTGTTTTGTTTCTTTGTTCATGACATGCACGTTCAAGAACATTGCTGGTTATTTATTGACACATAATTTCAAACATTTTTAAAATTATGTGTCAATCAATTATGTGAAAATAAAACAAAAGTGTGCATACCTACATGACACTTCACTATCCCACCAAGAAGAACTGTAAATTAAATTGTAATTTAACTATGTACTCACATATTTTTGTCAATGCACGATGTTAAAAGTTATAGTGGTTGTCCACTATCTCGTCTGTGGCCTCCACCTTCAGCGAAACACGTTCCCCCCCCGTCTCGTTACCAGAACAGCATAAAGCTGCAAGAGGCTACCGTTGCTAGGGACCCCACGTATCGCCATGCGCCACGCGTCACGCGTTCTTAGTAAATGAAAAGTGTGGTTGTTAGCAGCCCCACCTTTAGCGAAACACGTGCCCCGCTCGTCTCGTTACCAGAGCGGCATAAAGCTGCAGGTGGCTGCCGATGCCGTTGCTACGGTCCCCCGCGCACCGCCATGCGCCACGCGTCCTTTTTTTCCCTCAGTAGATGGCTTTGTGCGGTTTGCAAATTTAAAAGTACTTTTTTTGTACAAGTTAGGTCAGGTTAGTTATTTATATACATAAATTAACTTCATTAATAAATGGTGATGATGAATGATAATAGCAATAAGTAGTGGTAAATGATATAAGTACCTCAACCCATTAAGTATCATAGTAAAGATGTGGGCATTACTTGAACCTTTAAAAAAATTTTAAAAGTGACGTGGCACTGTTTCGTTTAATTTGCCAACACTCTCATGCACGTTCAAGAAGTAAGAACAATTTTAACTATTAATAATCGACAATATTCGACGTAACACAAATTTTAGAAAATTAATTAATTAATTATTTTATTAATTATTTCTAAAAAATACAAAGTCGCAGACATGACTCTTCACTTTCCGCCAAGATGTCCACGCGTCGTTCATATGTGATGAAAAGTTAGTGGTTGCTATGGCAGCCCCCACCTTCAGTGTGACACGTTCCACGCCCGTCGCGTCACCAGAGCTGCATAAAGCTGCAGGAGGCTGCCGTTGCAAGCTGCTGTTGTTGGTAGACACACTGTTGTGTTGTCGCGCATCCTTAGTGATACGCCATAAACACTGCAATGTAACTTTATTTTTAACTAGCAGCCCGCCCGCGGTTTTTTGTCTTGACAATTTACGAACACACCACCAGTAATTGACACTTTAAGACCGACACAGTTTTCGTCGCAAAAAAATCACTGGTTTCACTGGTTCATGTGGAACACTGGTGCCATCCATTACCCTACCCAGTGTCGATGTTACCTATTTTTTAAAAGTTACGTGTAATTATAAGTCTAAGTTATTAGATAGTAGCTACCCGGCGGACTTCGTACCGCGTTTCTTTTTTTCTTTTTTTTAATATAGCCTATGTTACTCAACGCTAATGTAGCATTCTAATGATAAAATAATTTTTTAAATCGGTCCAGTAGTTTTTGAGTTTATTCGTTCCAAACATACATACAAAAATACAAAGCTTTCCTCTTTACAATATTAGTCTATAGTAAAACAATGTATTCCTTGTTCGATAATGAGTGCTAATCGTGATTGCATGATTAGAAATGATTAGAGATAAATAAAACGTTATTTAACCCCCAAACCAAAGTCAGTAAAAAGATATTCCTGAGATTTCACGGGGATTTCTCCACCTTCGTCAAGTTCTTACCTCTTCGCCAGTAGTACCAGAACTGCATAACGCAGCAGGAGTTTACCGTTGCCAAAGACGCTGCCGTTGTCATGGTCTGTGCATGGACGCCATGGCTGCACGTCCGTAGAGTTCTACGCACACTGCTGTATATTTTTTATTGATAGACAAGGCTGCATACTATCCATCACATTCAGATGCGCGCGTGATGTTCTATACACTCGCGCGGATTTGCAGTGGTGTTTTCAATGCGAGGAAGGGAGTTGCGGAGTTGCGGACCTTCACCGAGACACGTTTTTCTGCGTTGTCTTGGTACCAGAACTGCATGACGCTGCAGGAGGTTGTCGTTGCCAGGGACGCTTACGCCATGCACCGATGTGTGTCCTTAGCATGAAGCTGTAGATATAACTGGAGAGGCCTACAGTTGTTGAAGCAGCCTTGTAATTATCTTGTTTTTTTTTAAATTTATTAACTTAATTTTTATAAACAATATTTCTTTCGTGTATGATGATGATGGATGATATAGAAATTATATACCCCCCAACCCCTCGAGTATCTCAGTAAAGATGTGGGGTCTACTGAGTCCTTTGGCGGACTTCTTGAGAGAATTTGAAAAGTGACGTTACATTGTTTTGTTTCATTTGCCAACACATCATGCACACTCACGAACACTTAACGGTTAATAATCCACCATTATTTCACATTAATATTCGACATAACACAAATTTTAGAAAATAAAACTAAACCGCAGACATGACTCTTTACTTTCCCACCAAGAAGTCACCTTAAAATATTAAATAGCGGCCAGTATTGCCCACATGACTAAGTCCCTAGAAGTCGGTATATATTACAATATATATACAGTTTACATACAGTTCACGGAACAGGGTAATGAAAATACGTTTAATACCAACACAAGGTAAAATCTACATAACTTGAGCCCCGTCTCGCCCCCGATTGAGTAACGTATAAATTAAGTTTTCGACTGAAGAACTAGTATCCATGGTTATAAATTTAAAAAAAAATGTCTTAATGATGCCGGCTGTCACTCATGTCTAGTTGTTTACTCAAGTTTTTAGATTGATAATTTCACCTAATAGATAAAATGATCCATAAATGTGTAGTGCGTGGTTGTGGAAGTACATGGTATCCAGTATGTGCAAAAAAATATCAATTCTTAGTGATAAATAACGATTTTATAAAAAAAATACTACACAAAATCCTTTTCCTTTTTCATTGCTGTGAAGATAAATCATTTATTGCCAGTACTGTGTACAAAGGTTATTTCCATACAATGTTTCCCTTTTACGCAACGATAAAAAGAAATGAGTGCTTGGCTCACTGATTAGAGTGCCTAATGCTAGTTTAAATTACTATTTAAAATTTGATCACGTTGATGAAACGAGAATTTGTATGGCAAAATTTTAGCTCTCCTCGTTTGTCACCCGAATGCTTTGTGTGAGTTTTATCACGTAAGTTACAACTAATCTTTGGTCAACTATATGTTATCAAAATTAATAAGTAGGTAATATAACTTTTAAATACGAATGGTATCGAAGTGTCATAAAATCAATTGGTATTGCAATATTGAGATCTATAATTCTATTCAAAATAATGTATATTTAATTTTGTGAGTTTTTCTAGGACAATATTTGGTAGTTTTCTTGTGTGTTATTATAAATATTACAATAGGTACATGCTTTAAGGTAAAAATTTACTCTTTTTTATTTTTCTCAAGCTCATTGTATTATATTTAACTATAGGTACTTATTTTTCTTTAATAAATAACTTAAAATGGATTTTTCATATTCGTTTACTTTCTTTCTCTTTCATCTTTAACTCACTTCAAAGTCCTGATTTTTATGAATTAGTAAGGGTTACCCTATAGAAAGATAAGTCCTCACCAGAAGAGTGAGATAGCTATAATACTTGCTTGCTTCAACTAACAAGCCTCTCCAGTTATATCTATAGCTTCATGGTCCTTAGTGATGCACACAGCTGCAGCAGTGTAATTTTGTAAGAGCAGGAAAAGCTAAACTGATACTAAGACACTTTACGTGCAATGTTTACACGCGCGATTATTCTATTTGGATAGAAAGAGAAGCGTGTAACCATCATCGAGTCACGTTGTTTGCCAGTCTTGGTACCAGAACCGCATGACACTGCAGGAGGCCGCCGATGCCAGCGAAGCAGCCGTTGTCATGGATGCCACCACCCGGCCACGTGGCCTTGTAATGCACACAGCAGTGTTATTTTTTTGCAGTAAGCTACACCGACATCCTATTCAGCCGAGGACGAGATGCAAAATACGCATACTGACAAGGCGCGTCTTTCTGTGTGAGGAAGGGGGCGTGTTATCTTGCCCCACCTTTATCACGTTGTTTGCCAGTTTTTTTTACTAGAACTGCATGAAGCTGCAGAAGGTTGTCGTTGTCAGGGACGCTGCTGTTGTCAAGGTAAATACTAATGTTATGGACGCCACCGCCCGCCGGCCATGCGTCCTTAACTCCTTAGCGATGCACACAGCAGTATTATATTTCTATACTATTAATAAAGAGGTAACGTTTGTGACTTTGTTTGTTTGTTTGTTTGTGCGTCGGGGCTAATCCCTGGAACTGCTGGTCCAATTCCAAAAATTCTTTTACTGATTGAATGCCGCATTCCTTGCGCGTAACATAGGCTATAATTTATTTTAAAAAAGAGTTTTTTTAACTCTAAAATCCACGCGGACGTAGCCGCGCGTAAAGTGCTGGTATGCAATAAAGAAAGCGAGATATTATCACTTTAAGCTGGCCGAACCAAGATGCAATCAATACACATCCGCGTGATCTTTCAATGTGAGGCAGGGCAGGATCGTGTAAGTAGTAGCGCCACCTCCTTCGAAACACGTTATTCACGAGTCTTGGTTACCAGAATCGCATGACGCTGCAGGAGGCTGCCGGAGGTAAAAACGCTGCCGTTGTCAAGGACGCCATCGCCAGCCGTGCGTCCTTAGTGATGCAAACAGCAGTCGGTATAAATATTTTGCAGTAGAGAAAACGAGACAAGCCCAACGCGCGATGCAATACACCCCCTTTCAATGCGAGGCAGAATCGTGTAATAGCGCCACCTTCATCAAAACACGTTCTTTGCCAGTCTTGGCTACCAGAACTGCATGATATTGCAGGAGGCTGTCGTTGGTAGGGAGAGACGCTGTAGTTGTAGGGACGCCACCGCTGCGCGTCCATATTGAATGCACACTGCAGTGTTATGTTTTCACAGTTAGACAATCATCATCATAATCACAAGCTTCTTTTATATCCCATCTGCTGGGGCACGAGCCTAACACAAAGAACGGGCTGTAAACTACCACGCAAGCCCAGTGCTGATTGACGGTTGTTATAGACTGCCGAATGCAGCCGAGACCAACGGTGTTACGTGCCTTCCGAAGCACGGAGGAGCTGGAGATAACAAATTTTTGGTCACCCATTCGATGACGCCTTTGCGAAAATTACTTAATTTCAGCAATTTCAAAACCAGCGCGCTAACCACAACCGTCGTGGAATAATAAAAAAAGTCACGTTGCCCGTTCGCCCCTTGGTACCAAGACCGCATGAAGCAGCAAGAGGCGATAGGGCGGCGCCTCGTTGCCAAGCGTCCTAGCGATGCACACAGAGCAGATTATTAATCACTGTAGTCTATGCACACAGACAGCTAATCATGTCATGACGATATTGCCTAAAATTCTGCATGTGGGCTGGGGGCCTATTCCGAAGGTAAGTGTTTGAACCATTTGATTATAAAGTTGAACCTTCTTTGAGTTATCATCACCACTGGATATTAAAAGTAAGGAATTAGGATAAAGACTTAAACATCATTAGTCGTGGCTAATAATACCTAGTAAGTTTTTTTAGAGTTTTTAGTTTGTCGTATATGGCCTTCACAGCGTCACCGGACATTTAGGCGAGCAGCGGGACTTAAAGGGTTCCTCAAGCCTCAAACACCGAAGTTTCTAGAGGGAATGGCATCATGCAAGCGTATCCCCGTTTCCTACTAGATTCTCAAAGGGTTCGGATCTGATCGGATCGGATCGGCTAAAAGTATGGTGGAAATGGAAAACTGCTTAAGCGCCAAAATGTCATTAGTGGGAAATCAATTTTAGGGTTGAAACTTTAAAACTAATTTCTCACTAAATGATTTCTGGCGCTTAAGCAGTTTTCCCTTACCACCCACGATATATACCTAGCCTAATATAAACAATCTATGTTATTTATACAACTCTTAAAATGTCGGTTGAGGTTAGCTTACCTAATTACCTACCTTATCTATACTATTAATAAAGAGGTAAAGTTTGTGACTTTGTTTGTTTGCGGAGGGTAAACTCTGGAACTACTGGTCCAATTCCAAAAATTCTTTCACTGATAGAATACTACATTTCTTGCGGGTAACATAGGCTATTTTATTTAAAAAAAAAGATGATTTTAATATCTCAAATCCACGCTGACGAAGTAAGTGCTAGTCTATACTATTAATAAAGAGGTAAAGTTTGTGACTTTGTTTGTTTGTTTGCGGAGGGTAAATTCTGGAACTGCTGGTCCAATTCCAAAAATTCTTTCACGAATAGAATGCTACATTTTTTGCGGGTATCATAGGTTACATTTTTTTTTACGATTTTGAAAATACGAAATCAACGTGGACGAAGTGGCCGTGAAAAGTGCTAGTTATTAATACAGTGGGAGTTTCACCCGAGTTCTTCCCGTAATAACACGTGTTGTGAGACTCCATTTTAATTTTTATCTACAGTACAATTGTACCCTTACATACCATTAATAATAAAACATACTTGAAATTGGCTTAATGCTAAACGCGAAGCCATTATTTAATTTAATAAATTAATTAATACAGTGTAGTGAACTACCAGTAGATAATTATATGTCCTTAAATTGATCACGCTCGCTATTAAAGACTTTTCTTTGATTTTCATAATAGGCCACTAGAGTATGGTGTGCATGTGTTCGGTTTAACGACGAAGCTAGACTGTTTCTACCTATCTTTTTTATACAAATACATTTAGAAAGAGATGCAACAATTCGGTTTTGAATGTTGTCAATAATTTTGTTTGTGTGTGTGAGGAGTGTGTGTATTTTTTAGGCTGTATTCAGTCGTAATAAGGGTGCGCCACCGTGTCGTGACAAGTGTCATATATTTTTTTTGAAATGTTTTCGTCCATGTTTATTTGATGTCGCGCGGCCATACTCATTTTGTATGGGGAATTAGGAATTAGGAATTTAAAAAACCACTTGATAAATCGAAAATGTGAGACGGACGTAGTAGTTTGTAGTTTAGCCATTGGTGATTTTTAAGACAAAAGCAGAGGTACAATAATTTAGATTAACTATTTTTTTATTTTTTTTTATTTAACTAATAAGAAATCAATTAAACGACGCCACTCGTTTTCATGATATTTGCTCAACTTTAAATGATATTGTAGAAAAAACTATAGTGTGTTATGAATTTATGGATCGGACTAATTGTAAACACGTTCCCTTTGATACTAAATATAAGTATATTTTGTTTATGTAATCAACTTAACTGTGACTGCACTTTTGGCATTTTTTGCTGTGCGCGCCCTCCTGCAAGTATTATTTGTTAAGAGTTAAAATAAATGATTTAATATTCCACATGAAGAAATACTTACCATACATTCTATAAATATTTAATGTTCCTGAATGTAAACGGATGCCAACATTACATATTTAGAGCTTTAGAATAAAACTTTAGAACCTTTGTGCAAAATACCACAACGAGATTATTTTGTGGCAGGCAATACTATTGTTGTGTGCGAATGAATATTATCCGAACAGCTCGAAAAGTCACGGTGGAAGCTCGTGGCGAGGTACCAGGACTGCATAAGTCTCTGGAAGTACTTACGCGTTGACAAGAATGCGAATTGTTTAATTATTGATACTCAAAAAGTTCTTGGCGTTGAAAATAATATTCGATGTTAAATGCGCTTTGTTGATGTGCACTTCCAAAGGATACTGAATATTGTAATAGTAACATAACGTTATAAAATGACACTGCAATTACGTTCTCTCTCTCTCTCTCTCTCACTCTCTCAGACAATATATTTAGAGATTTTAAAGGCTACGCGATAAGTCTTTCGTTGCGGAGCTAATAATAATGTTTGTACCAGTATGCTTTTTCTAGTTCTTATTTTAATTTCTGCGTGCGTCTTGCACGCATAGCCAGAGTCAAGTTAAGAAGATATTGTTGAATATTTTCTTTGCTACAAAGATGGTAATGTAAGTGAAGTAGGTATTGCGAGTAATACTCGTAGATATGGAAATGTTATATAACTAATATTCCCTCCAAACCCAAACCATCTTGATTATCACTTATCTCCCAACACTCGTGCACGTTAACGAACATGCACTTAACGGTTAAATAGTTAATCCACCATTATTACACAAAGATTTCACATTTATATTCGCCAGACATACAATTTAAAAAATAATAATATAACATTAGCTGCTAGATGTCTCTCTCTTCATTTTGCCTACAAACATTTTACGTCAAAATATTAAAAAAAAAAAACAAAACAGGGCTTTCGGAACCACGTCTGAGTCACGTGTTTGGCACGACGCAGTACCAGGGGCGCACACTGTTGCAGGAGTTCTCTGTTACTACGGACGCCGCCACCGTAACCACTCGGCTAACCCAAATAGACGCAGGCCGACCAACCCCACCCGGCCTAAAACACGCATGCGCCTAGAGTTTGCCGACCGCGACACGTTTCTAGCACCTCATGGTACCAGGCTACCAGAATGCAGTAAGAGTTTAGCTTCTAGGCGGCCTGTGTTCATTTACAATTTGAGAGCGACACCAAGTGTTGCCTGAAATAAAAATACCATTGTTAGAGGTTAGGTAAGTGAGAAACTAAGATGTGAAAGTAACTCTTTGACTTTTATAGATCATTAGTAGAGATGTAAATTGACTGAATCTGACCAGTCACGATTGTCAAAAACCGTATTTGACCGGTCATTTATTGTCAAATTCAATCAAATTGGCTTAAACATATTAATAATTCTAACTGTTAAAGTGACTAAATATAACTAGTCACAACTATTTACATTACTGCCAATTCCGCCAACATCGCGACACGATTTCAGTTTATTTAAAAAACAAAATTGTTATTCTGTGTTCATAGAAGAGTACGTTTCTATGATGTTTTTGTCACGTTTCCAAAAAAGTAGTATATTTAAGTATTTATTAGGTAAAGAAAATTCAATTTACTCTTTGTTTACTCATATTGCGGTGGTGCAAGTCATGACAAGTATCAACTGCGCGTGACGCGGCGTGGTGCGGGCGCTGCGTCTTTGCCATTTTGTCAACCGACAAAGGAGACGCTTTCTTTACATTTTTATTCAAAATAAATATTAAAAAACACTAAAGATCATATTGACCATATATGACCCTTTTTGACAGTAAATGACCGTTTTTGACCAATTTGACAGTAATTGACAGTCAGTCACATTCAGTCACTTTGGTCATTTTCATCTCTAATCACTAGTACGTTGATATATTTTAAAGAGAAATTAATATAGTTTATAGTTTTATTTTTCCACAAAAACAGCACTGAAATTCAAAGACGAATGACGAAGTGTTCTCAGAAATGAATGAACTCTAACGAAAAATATTTTGAAGGTGAGAGCATCATTGAAAATAGGTGAGTAGGTAGGTAGGTAGGTGTAGGTAGATGCTTAAAAATCTGTTGAAGTACTTAAATTGATTCTCACGCTATTTCCAAACACATTTATTTAGCTGTATAATTAAATACTAAACTAAAGTGAGTGAGTGAATCAGCGATCATTGTAATATTGTAGGTAATGCTTGTTTATATTGGAATGTCTTTATATTTTATTTAATATAGACTTGGTACTGTACGCATCACTCAGGTTTTTTTCCTTTAGTTGATGGCTTCGTGCGATTAGCCCATTTAGCTAGTGTCAAAGTAATTTTTCTTACAAGTAATAAATAAATAAACAATATTTCCATCTTGTATGATGATGATGAATGATAATAGAAATGAGAAGTGAGAAATGATATACCCCCCAACCCCTCGAGTATCTCAGTAAAGATGTGGGGCTTTACTAACTCCTCGGGCGGACTTCTTGAGAGAATTTGAAAAGTGACGTTGCACTGTTTTGTTTCATTTGCCAACACTCATGCACACTCACGAACACTTAATGGCTAATAATCCACCATTATTTCACAATATTCGACATAACATAAATTAAAAAAAAAAAACAAAACCGCAGACGACTCTTTACTTTCCCGCCAAGAAGTCCCACTCAGGTCTTGTAGGTTCAGTCATATTAACTTACAGGAAAATCAAAATGCGACATTATAATAAATATTCTTATAATAATATCAGTGACAATCATAATAACTAATTGAATTAAAGCTACACTTAAACCTAGAATAAAGCGTCACCATTTTCTTTACTGACTTCTGACTGACTGCGATGATAGTCCACCAGAGGTACCAGGGTCGCAAGGTTGGCCGAGGGGTTCGTGTGGGCCGTGGGGGGCGGAGTCGTGGCCAACTTATACTTTTCCACTAGCCAATTACACTTGCCAGTCCGCGCGATAAGCATCATAAAGTCTCTGCGATATTGTTTTGTTAATATAGCGTATAGGAACGGATTGGCGCACGCGTTCAGAGGGTAGAAGAACACTAGCAACACTTTTCCATGGCTCACATCGACTAGAGGCACCCCGGCCAGCGCAGTCACTCCGAAGAACGCCACCGGCGCCCAACAAAGCAAATTGGTGCCGACAAGTAACGCCATTTTGTTCGCGATGCGTCGCTCCGCCGCTGCTGCCGCTCCCCTCCCGCCATACTTCTCCCCCCCTCCTCCTAAAGATCTATATATCTGGACGTAGCAGACGACAATAGTCACCCATGCGAGCGCGTTGGTCATGAACAGAGATCCTTGGTACACTCCTTCGCCGACGTTCTTACTCTCCACTGGCAAACAGATGGACGTCGACGAGTAATCGGAAACTCCAGCTAATGGAAGCCCTGCCATGAATATGGAGAACAGCCATCCTCCAATCATTATTTTAGCTGCGGCACTCAAAGAGATTCGTCTCTCCAAGTAGATGGCGTAGGTGATCGCGAACCATCTCTCCAAAGTTACAACACTAAGTGTGAATACTGACAACTGTCCCGAAAACACTGATAGGAATCCTGCTATCTTGCAGCCGACGCCATATTGCCAGTCGTAGGCATAATTGAAGAACACGCCGTAGTATCTCAGGTCGACCACGGCCAACATGAAGAGGTAGATGCCGGTGCAGAGGTCGGAGAAGGCGAGGTGGCACATGAGGAAGCGCGGCACGGTGAGCTCGGACTGGTTGGTGAGCAGCACGAGCAGCACGGCCACATTCCCTACCACGGCGGCGCACACCACCAGCCACACGCTGGCGCGCAGCCACGTCCACCCCATCACGTCCTCGCAGGGGTTCAGCGCGTCCGGCTGTGGTGTGCACTCCACGGTACGTTTGCTGTAAAAGTAAGAATTATTTATTTGGTGCAATACAAGACTCGTCGACAGTATATCGTCGATAGTCTCTTTGTGGCATAGTCGAAGGTTGTATGTTTCGTAGTTAAAACGTCCAGCTCGAACAAATGATAAGCTACAAATAAATCTTGCATTATACCTACATTTACACTTTAAGGCTGTGTAAATGTGTAAAAATAAATAAATTAATCAGATAATTCTCAAAGGTAAGTTGTAGGGTGGAGGATCTCTATGGTGCAACGGCAGTTTTTCGGGATGCACACTTGCAAATTAAGCGTGGCGGTGAGGTGTTTATGTTACCAAAAACAAAGACGTAACCACAGGTAACACCACGACAATGACGTGGCCGTAACGTCTGTAACCTAAAAATAACTTATAAAGTAAAGTAGCAGATACAGGTGCCGAATCAGTTACAGGCTCATTACGCGAGTTCGTCACTAGGTGGAGCTGATTTGCACTCCTGTTCAGCACTCCCGAACAAATTCCACAAGCGGGAATTGCAGCTGCGCTTTCTGTGATACCGGATCAGGTGCACTTTCAATAATGCTATCAAAGCTTTGTTCCATCTGGTCTCCCAAGTTCGCCACTAGGCAGCGCTGCTACGATGCAAACACACTGACCTTATGATGAGAGACTCGCAGTTGTAAGAGAATTGCGGCTGTGAGGAGTTGGCCTCGACGAGCGCATGGAACTGGTCCTCGTCCTCTGGGCTGTCCGATTCGAGCTGGTCCCCGCCGAAGCCGTACTCCTCGCTCGTGGTGGGGGTGGAATCGTCCTCGTAATCCCTGGGGAAGTCGTTTACTAATTCAAGATATACAAACATAAACTTCGAAGGTACGCATTTGTGCTGGACAACATCAACACACCGCAGCATTCAGTACTAACAAAAAGTCAAACTCAAAATATATTCGTCGAAATTCGACCGTAATTTTATTAAGGCTGCACGGATTGTATCTCAAGCAATGAAAAATTAATAAAGATAGAATGTGAGTTTGGATTGGCATTGACCATAGAGCATCTAAGGCATTGACAGATTTCGGCCGCTCCTCTTCCATTTTTGAAATTTTTGAAAAGAGTATTTATGCGTGTGTGTCAAATACAGGTAGTGTGTGTAATGTTTGTTTTGTATTTTCATGCATAATTTAAAAAAATATTAACATTCTGCAATCCTTCTCTATATAAACTACTAGCTGACCCGGCGGACTTCGTACCACTTTGACAGTTTCCATCATTGAGTTAAATATATATCAATGGTTTCCATGACATCAAAACAAACAAATCATTTTGTATTGGAAAATTAAGTTTTCGTTTTTAGTATTTTATTTAAAATATTTTTTTTATATAGCGTATGTTACTCAGCGCTAATGTAGCATTCTAAAGGTGAAAGAATTTTTTAAATCGGTCTAGTAGTTTTGAGTTTATTCGTTACAAACATACATACATACAAAAATACAAAGGTTTCCTCTTTATAGTATTAGTGTAGATATAAACATACTTAAATTAATTATAATGTCAGCATCAGCTCATTTTATGTCCCCACTGATGGGGCACGAGCCTTCCCTATGGATGGATAAGGAGAACGGGCCATAAACCACCACGCGGGCCCAGTGCGGATTAGTGGTTGTTAACGACTGCTAATGCAGCCGGGACCAACGGCTTTACTTGCCTTCCGAAGCACGTAGGCACGGCACAATTATAATTTAATACATACATATACACATAAATATTATAATCTAACTGTATAATTATTATATAAGACGTTACTGTTTATGTTTATGAAGCTGTAATTTTGAATAGTGAATAACTGACGGTTCCTATAATTATTAGTCTATCCTAAACCGAAATATAAATCCTAAATAAAAAAGTATGTTACCATTTGTAGTCTTCCGAAGTTCGCCTGATTGGTTTTAGGGACCGTTTTTTCCGAGTATTTTGAGTCTTCTGGTTGCCACATATCTGTCAAGGAAAAACTTTGGTTAGTAAGAAATAGTTTTATTGTTCTAAAAAATAATCCTGCATGTGACCACGGAATAGAATAGAATAGAATAAAATACTTTATTGTACAGATAAACACACAGACATGTTAAAAAATAAAAGTATAGTTAATAGGAGTCGTACATTGGGCGGTCTTATCACTATAAGCGATATCTTCCACGGACCCTGCAGTGTCTGATTATTGTCGTAAACGGAACGGTCTCGATTTAATTAAAGACGGTATACAAGTATCTTCTATGCCTCTCGTCTCCTTGTCACCACGGTATAAAGGAAACGAATAATAAAATTAAAATAACAGCGAGTGAATTCGGAAAATCTGGTCCCATCCATGGTCCAAGTCTATACAGTGAAGATGATCACAGATACATAAATATTGTACCTGTTTCAGATGCTGTATCTGGAACTCGTGAATCTTGTGCTTCTCCGGGTCGTGGCGCTCCGGGAATGCGAATGCGCAGCAGTGGAAGTGGTGCGTCAGGTGCGCCTCAGTCAATTGCTGCGAACACAACATGGCGATCAATCAGCTTCACAATAATGAGTTTGGTACCCCGCCCGATCCTCAAAATGCCGTTACACATTCACATGTTATACTAAACATGCACACACGCACTATACCAGGTACATCCAGGTACCTGGGCACTTCTCCCCATCCCCTCGACCCGGTCATTCCGAGTCGAGGTCCTAGCCTTTAGAGGCGCCCTCGGATTCTTCTGCTCCCCATACGATCCGAACCCCTCGGGACACACGGTTGTGATGCCATTCCCTCTAAAACCCCTCTGACGATGTTTAAATCACACGACTTGAAGAACCCTTTAAGTTTCTTGCTGCCCCAAAAATCCAGGGCGCTGCAAAGGCAGAATGAGACCAACATCAAACTTTCTCAAAAGGGAAGATGTTGCGTACTCCTTCGTGTAGGCTTAATAGGACTTTAAAAATAAACAGAGTAGATATAAGCTTGAAATAGATAGGTAACACTTTTGTTTTGTTCCCGTCATAAACTTCATTTCTTTGAAGAGCAAAAGAGACAAAATTCGGAATAACTGTTCGAAGCTTTACTCTGTTTATTAGTAGGTATGGATAGTAATTTTTCTTAACTTTCCTTTGTTTTGTGTCATGCCCGCTTATGAGGGGGAAAGAAGAGCGAAGAAAATATGGCGAAATTCTGTACTCAGTGTGAAAGATGATGAGATGATGAAAATAGAAGAAATGTTGAGACAATAGCTGCTGCTGACTGCCTCAAAACCAGACACAATAGAAAATTTATTGTTTGTCGGTCACCGGTGACCACCACGGATGGGGAAAAAGACATGGTAATGCAACTCCAAATAACAAGAAGGCTTTTGGATTCTTACCCGTAAGTCGTATATCGAGGGAATATAATTGAGTGTCGGAGTTTTTTCTATCTTGAGGACTTGTAAGTTTTCCAGGCCCGCTATAGGCAGCGTTGTTATGGAAGTGCTGCTCAGATCCCTGATGAGTACAAAAATTAGTTTCAGTTACAAACATACACAAAAAAAGTACTAAATCATTTATTAATTTATATATATTTGTATAAGTTAAATTCCTATTTGTAATTGAACAGTATTGAACAGTTAGGAATTAAACTTTACGAAATTCCAGCTTTGGGAGAGGTCTGCTCTTCTGACAAAAGGACATAATCTGGACTTATAGGTACGACCTATGCTCTACATACAATTAAAACTTATTGTATGTGTAAATCTAACACATTACACAAAAAGAGTCTACAGTAAAATGTTCAAATAATTTTAAACGCAAATTTTGTTGCCAACAAATTACAAAAACACAAATGTAGAAAAAAATGTTTTTTTCAACTTTTATAACAAATTTTATAAATAGCTTGCCTACTTCTTAACTGATCTTTAATATTTGTAAAAATATTATGATCGGATGTTAGTGACGGTAGTTGTTGACATTGAATGGGCGCCTTTGGCTTTCAAAGTAAAAAGTGTTGAATAATTTCGGCGGGCTGGTTAGAACCACGATAGCTCAATTGGAAGAGCACCTGACCCGGTATGTCAGAAGGGTGCAGGTTCAAATCCTGCTCGTGGAAACTTTTTCAACAATTAACTACTGTAGACTCAATCTACAGTAGTTAATTAATAAGAAAAGAAAGCGTATGTTATGGAACCTACTACCTATGCCTACGAGTATATTGCAATCAGTAACAAACGTCTCTGAAAATCTAAGTACTTGGTCAAAGCTAACACAGAACTGAACAGGGTCGTGCTACCTTTAAAAAAAGTTATATTATTAATAGTTATTTCATGATAAAAATATTTAATTTAAGAAACATTACTCCTATATAAGTATTTTTAATTATCTTATCTTATCTTAGTGGGGCCTGCTGAGGCTTCCCTCTCGCAGTAACACTTCGACCCATCGGGATCTTTTGTGCAACCCCGTCCTTTCACTCTTCTTCCTCTGTAAAGATAGATGCCATAAGTTTGGCAACGTCCTTACGAGCGAAGACCCTGAAGTCCTCCGGTTTCGGATAGGCCGACCACAGGTGTCCCATTCTTTTGCTAACCAGAGAGTCGCAGTCATACAGTAGGTGCTGCATTGACTCCGTTTCCTCTCCACATGCCCTAAGTATTTTTAATTAGCCGAGATAGAGAGATTCTAGATATTCGATAGTTATTTGTTTCTTTAAAAATACAAATATGTAAATACATTCGGTGCACTCACAGTTGTCGCAGTAATAGGATGCCAGCGAACGCGTTCTCGTCCAATCTATTTAACTTCGTGTTTCCCTTGAAACTCCTGTGAAATTTTTAATTAATTTATTATAATATACACTACACACTACACAGCTTATATTAAAAAATCTTTATTTATTAATTTTCTAGATTTTGTTGCTACACGGTCAAGGCTACGCTCATGGGCACATGTTGGTAATTGTTATGGGCACCAAAATTCAAATTCAAAATTCAAAATCATTTTATTCAGTTTAGGCTACAAGTAGCTCTTATGAATGTCACTATGCCATCGGTTCGTAAGTCTACTCTGGGCGGGAGATCTTGTACTGAGAAGAACCGGCAAGAAACTTAGCAAGTGTCCAGATCTTTTCTCCCTTACAGCGTCAAAAATATTGGAAAATGCCCGATCACAATGCCAGGACACTTTCCATTACAAATAAACACAAAACATACTTATAGAAGACAACCACAACAAAAAAAAAAAATTCTAGGTTTAAAAATTTACATCAGGCAAAAGTTTCAATTTCCACCACCGTCCTCGTGGTCACTCCTGGTTGTTGCTGATAATCAGCGATTCACTTCTATGTGACTGAATACCACGCTGAGCAACGACCCTTTTGAGATGCTGCGGCACACACACATTTTTGTATTTTAATAGTGTACTGTGTCATGAAATTATGTTTGTTTTTAGTGTAATTCTTGTTATTTTACGATTGTATATTGTGTGTGTGTGTGTATGTGTGTTGTCTATAGTGTCCGAATAAAGATTTTATCTATCTATCTTATTTATTGGATCACCAACAGTTGTTACATCAAAACAATTATGTGGTTTACATATATAGTGACATATACTTAATGTACAACTACTTAGAGGTGAACTCAGCATGCATTGAGGTACAGACAGTATTAACTACGTATTTCAAAAACTATGTTGTGTAAGGTAAGTGATTACTGTTTTATTAAATTAAATATGTGTGTGTTTAGTGTATGTTTCTGAGTGATGTCTTAGGTGTGCATATACAGGTCTATTTATGTATGGTATGTGATGTGTGGTTGTGTAGATGTAGATGTGTGTGCTTACTATAAAGTTTACTGATTTATTTTTAATTTTTTTTAATTTAATTGAATTTTTACTGCAGACAGCAAGAAAGCAAATGGCCTTTATGGAATAGGGTATTTGACTACAATGAAAATATAGATCAAACTGTTGTTAACTTATCAGACCAATTTATCCAGCACATAATTTTAAAATAAGTACTTATTATTATAAAAAAATATTTATAAAATAATAAAATTTTTATGATTGACCACGTGATCGAAAACGCACAGAATTGGTCACGTGATGTCGTGACGTCATTTGCAAGCAAATCAAAGATGTCACTCGAAGTTTTGTACGGTGTGATTTGACAGCTAACAGTTTGTTTACATGCAACTGACGTCACGACATCACGTGACCTGCGTGCATCGTTTTTGAATTTTAATGGCGATTTTCATAAAAAATAAAGAAATTTACAACGAATTAATCAAATTGCAAATATATTATGCTATAATGAACCATTAGACATATTTTTCTAGAACTTGTCAAATACCCTATTGTTCAAAAATCAGTAGCTGACTCCTTTTTTAAATTATTAAAGGAAAAAATATAGATCACGGGTAAAGTGTAGTCGACCATACTCACAATCGCGAGATCACAGCATTCTTAAAGGCGTACGCGGGCACTTCCTCTATCAGGTTCAGATTGAGAGATCTGTAACAGATAACGATTGAAATGAAGAACCGTTGGTATGCGGGAGCATTAATCAGTACCGGTAAACAATTTGAATCTATTGTGTCTGTATTTGCCGCAGACGACGATTTAAACCTTATAGAATTTGAGTCCACAGAATCTAAAAGCCTTCCGTAATAATTATCACTCGGAAACAAAGCTTTATTTATGTCTTTCTAAATGGTAGAAAACAATCGAATACTCAGTAACTCGAAAATCGTTTCTTCAGAATCAGGAGACATGTAGGTAATGAGCCGGTGAACTCTCCTCCATCATCACTGATGCTAGATGTTCACACGGCCGGGCGGCCCTTTTATTAATATTACTTTCCTACCAGTTCTCTTTCTCTTTCCTACTCCTCTCTACTATGTTCTCCTTCTTTCATAGATAATAATTAATAGGTTGACTAGATAAGTTATATTTAAGACTAGCTGACCCGGCGGACTTCGTGCCACTTTGACAGTTTCCATCATTGAGTTAAATATATATCAATGGTTTCCGTGACAACAAAACAAACAAATCATTTTGTATTTGAAAATTAAATTGCCGTTTTTTGTATTTTATTTAATATATATTTTTTAATATAGCCTATGTTACTCAGCGCTAATGTAGCATTCTAATGGTGAAAGAATTTTTTAAATCTTTTAATAATTTTTAGCAAGGTGCGTTCGGAAGGAAAGATGCCAAATAAATATTTTCTGCAATTTGCATATCTATGTTTTGTGGTCCATACAAATGTGTTTACAGTGCTATAGTTCGTTAGAGTGTAGCACATGGACAGCTAAGCTACAGTTCGCGATTGCTATACTTGTAGCTGCAAATATTACCAATTCAGAGTTCAAAGATCTCTTGTATGTAAGCTTAGAATAATAACGCATAGAAACCGAGTAGACGTAAGAAAAGTGAAGCAATTCAAACTAAGCCATTTTGGCTCAGTACGCCCGAACGTCACGTCAGTTGTCAAGATCAAGCGCTAGTGCAAACATCTCCGACAATTAATTACATTATGACGGTTTGTGCAATTAATGGGTGTCACAACGCATCGCATAAGGACAAAAAAGCTTTTAACATAACATTTCATACGTAAGTATTACAAATTGACTTGTATTGAGCTAAATATTTACTACTTTTAAAAATAAAATTACAAGCCGCGATTTTATGAAAGTGTTACTAGTAAGAAGAAATTATTTTCCCATTTTTCATTGGTGTATGTTAGTTATAAAATTAAATCTTATTGAAAATATTTATTGAAACCATAATATATTTTAAGTGTTGCCCTTAAGTAAGATAATATCTTTCCCTATTTAGTGTAATGGTATAATGATTAGCAGTGATCGGAATGAATGAATTTAACTAAAGTTGCAGACAAGACAACACTAAAAGTGGTTAATAGCACCAAAATGTTGTTTATTTATTTTTATTGAATCCCAGATCTTGGAAATACTTTTATTTCTAAGTAGTTTTTCTTCTTAGTACACATGAAATTACTTGTATTGTAGTATTTTAAATCAACGAAACATAGCCAGCATAAAATTAAAATGCCGATAATTTGTTTACCGTTTAATTAAAGCTGCTTTCTTTCCGCTCGTCGACACCTCTTTATTAGCCTTTGTTAGCATCCGCTACTAATGCCGCCACCGCTTCTGGTCTATGAAGAAGGCATCATAGCTGTTACATCCGCTACTAGCGCCAGTTATAATTATCATTGATTTATTTGATTAATAATGACTTAGTTTATTGGATTATTATAAATATAATTATTATTGAATACATGTCAGGATTATATAGATTACATTTAAATTACATTACATTTTGAACATCATCGTATTGACTTTATCAGGTAGTTTTAACCCAGTATCATACACTGTCTATGGTTGTACCCAATATTGTATATGGTCTATGGTTGTGACTTCCCTATAAAACCAATTGTAATCATTATTCGTTCTCATTCTGCTGCGAAACATTTTGTAAGGCGAAGCTCTGCCGGAATAAAAACGAACACCAATAGAGGGTTTTATTTTGGCCAACCTGATCTGCTTTTCTGAAACACCTTTGTTAATTGGGTTACACTCTACGTCGAATACATGATAAGTGATTTTTTAGCAAATAACTTTAGAGCGAAAAACAACAAATTCACAAAATGGCGAATGTTGAGAACGGTCGGCGATGATGCCATCTATATCGATCTTTGAATACTTACCCCATTGGTTTAAAATTAATTGTTTTTTTCAAATTATATTTATTTTCATTTATTAGTCATACCTAAAGTTCCTTACAAATAAGCAAAGAATAAGGTCCGAATAGTTATTTCGTGTTTTGTTCCCGTCATGTAGACGTCATTTAAAATTAGAGTAAAAGAGACAAAACACGGAATAACTATTCGAAGCTTATTTTTTGTTTATTTGTGAGACACAAAATGTTTTTATTGCGTAGGTGTATAAATAATATAATAAAAAAGGACCTCGTCATGACATACTATGACTTTTATTATATATCATCCTCCTAGCAGTTCGTTCCTTTCATGGATTCAAACTCCCAACGACGCTCATTTATTGAGCTACCACCACTCCTGATTTTTATTACAAATTTTAGTAAAGAGAAAAGCTAAATATTTGATTTCGAGGTCCTTTTGATTATTATTGATTAATGTCATATAAACATTATCGTATTAAACTAAATTATCAACAAAAAGTATATAAGATGTTAGACATTTATTTTCTTACTTATCTTTTAACGACATTATCATGAACTACTGTACTACTTATACTATTATTTCACGTAAGTATAACATTTCCCCACTTTCGGGGAAATTGCTCATTCACTGTACACATTAAAGTTTTGTTTGTGTGCGTGTAGGCGACCGTAAGCACGTAATGCTCACGCCTACATTAATCTGCTTTTTGCATCACTTTAGGCGATGCGTTTGTATGAAGACTATCTATCTAGGCGTTATTAATCTAAGTATGTAAGTACACTAAATGTTGAACAATTATTCCTTTACATTATTAATTGACAATATCTTTAAATAAATTAATGAACAAAACTTCGTACCGCATATGTAGCATTAGAATGGTGAAAGATTTTTTTTAATTCGGTCCAGTAGTTTTTGAGTCTAATCGTTGCAAACATACATACATACATACATACAAAAATACAAAGCTTTCCTCTTTACAATTACGTAACAATTCTGTTGACGATTAATTTTGTTGACGCCCAACAATCAATAGCAAGTAAGTATGGAGAGCTGCGTGTACATAATGGCAATGCTGTTTTCCCTATTTTACTCGCTCAACATAAGCTATGGCCCTGAAACCTAGAACAGGAGGGCAATTTTTTAACCGATGGTGACAAATTCTCAGGCTTCTATGGTATCAATTACGATTACTCCTTTTTCTTTTATTCAAAGACACTGGTAACTATTATTTTTACACCGAAAATTTTCGAACAGTATGTATATTGATAATCAAATTATAAATAATGCAAAAACTATTCTATTTAATAGTGAGTTTCATGTCACTTTAAATTTCAAAATCACCGCTGATTTTCAAAAATTACCTCTTGATATAAAGCGTCAACGCGTAAAAGTTCGATCGCTAAACAATCATCGTTAGTCGAATTTCGGTAAACAATGATCGTTACTTATTTTGTGAAATATAAACATATTTGTGTTGTATACCTATTGACTTACACGTGATCAGCGGAGATGCGCAGCGCGTGCGCCGGCACCCGCGTGATGTGGTTGCCCTCCAAGTCTCTGCAATACAAAACAAATTATTATTTGGTGGCGAGAATTGTCTTGTCAAGAGTGAAAATTTTATGAACCATTCAGATTAATACCAGAATTTGTATGGCATTTAAACAGCGTCTTTTGAGTGCCTAGTCCGAGCTGTTTTCATTTTATTTTCTAAACAAACTCTTAGGTATAACTAGACCACCAGAGGCGCCTTGCAATTCGATTTCGTTAACGTGATCATCATCATCATCATCATCATCATCAGCCCATTTTATGTCCCCACTGCTGGGTCACGAGCCTACCCTATGGATGGATAGGGAGAACGAGCCATAAACCACCACGCGGCCCAGTGCGGATTGGTGGTTATTAACGACTGCTAAATGCTGCCGGGACCAACGGCTTTACGTGCCTTCCGAAGCACGGAGGAGCTCAAGATGATACATTACCCATCCTATGACCAGCCTTTGCGAAAGTTGCTTAACTTCCCCACTGGCAGACCGGGCACGTTAACCACTGCGCCATCGAGCTCCTCCTAACCTTCTTCTCCTTCCTGATCGAATGGTGTTAATTTGAATGTCATACCCAGCACTCAGCAGGTCAGCACAGTCAGTAGTTTGAGTTTTAGTTATCGTTCTACCGAGTTAGCGTAAACTAGAATTTGTATGGGATCGAATCTGTTACAAATTGGATACACAAGTGTAGTGCTACTTCGACACCATAAAAAGTATACGAATAATTAAAATGCCCTCAGCACGTAGAAGAAAAAAGCGTAGCTGTTAGTGGATGATGGCCCTGAGCGAAATGAGTGACCGCGAGATTGTTTGTGTGAATAACTGATGAAAGAACCGATTACTAATAATTACACACTCGTAAATAACTGGTACCAAATAACTGGGCGCAGATGCGTAGTAAATATAGCTCCTTGGGAATAAATAAACACGCCAGTTTAACTATACAAGAAATAGGTAAATTACTATAACAATACAAAATTCAAAATCATTTATTCAGTTTAGGCTACAAATAGCTCTTATGAACGTTATTATGCCATCGGTTCGTAAGTCTACTCTGGGCGGGAGACCTTGTTCTAAGAAGAACCGGCAAGAATCAGCATCAAGACCTTCATTATCAAACCTATTCTTTTACATCTTTATAAATATAAATTTTCTGTGCGTGTGTATGTTATTGAACTCCTTCTAAACGGCTGGACCGATTTGGATGAAATTTTCTGTGTGTGTTCAAGTGGATTCTAGAATGGTTTAGATTTACAATTGGACCCGGTAGGTGGCGTTGTTATAGGGGTCCATCACGGGATACGGGTGTTCTTAAGCGGACGAATGATTTGTTTGTTTTGTTGTCATGAAAACTGTCAAAGCGGTACGAAGTCCGCTGGTCGGCTAGTAAATAAGTTTTGCAGAAATAAACGAGTTGTTCGGTTTAGGACACATTCTATTTAGGTCAGATTCGGTTTAAAACAGATTCTGTATATGACAGATTTGTTATAAGACAGATTTTGTACTGTCTAAAGAAAAAGTACGTGGGTTGTGTAGGCCTAAGTAAACAACAGTATTGTATTATGTATAGTATTATAGTATTATGTGCAGTATGTATAGTATGTATAGTATTATGTATAGTAGTAGTAATGTATAAGTATGGTATAAGTCGATGGGTGGTTTGTACCGTGGTGCGAATCGCTAAAGTACGAAAAAGACATTCGCCGATTCATACCATGGTTCGAAACAGCCAATTCAAAAAGCGTCCTTCTGCGATTCACACCGTGGTGCGAACCAGTCATGGTGTGAATCGATGAAGTACCCAAAACGCCTTGGTGGCCGAGTGGCAAAGCGCTCGGTTCAATACCCGGGTACAAAGGTCCCGAGTTCAATTCCCAGGTTGAGCAAAGTGTGTTTCGGATTTATCGATTCATTGCCCGGGTTTGTAATCACCAATCCGCATTTAGCAAGCGTGGTAATTAAGCCATTACTCATTAATTGTAGTGATGACTTTATACCTTTTGTGTCGGGCTTTACGGATTTTCGACATTTTATATAGAGACCTATAGAAAATCAATCATTTTGGGAAAGTTCCTTTTGAAGTACGTTCATTATGTAGATCAGTACAATCTGATATTCAGTCCAAATCAACCGGAAGGCTTTAGTGTTGTTATAGGCCATTTACAAGTCGACAAATCTAACTATCTCGTGACGTTAACACAGAAGATGCCTCGCCACGCCACTATTTCGCCTTTCGTGGAAACCGTGCCGTGACGCATGCAAAAGAGCTGTTAAAAGGCCTTTCCTTCCTATACTAAGTGCCCATTAGGCATTCATTGTATATTATTAGTCGATGTGAGGTGATAAGGGGCTGCCATACCTATCTATTGAACCGATTTGAACCCCATGTATGTTTTGATCGTGTCGAGATATAATTTAGTTTATTTTTTCAAGCCTACTTGAAGTGACACCAGTTCGACCGGGACCATTGATCGTAATTTTTTTCTTTTAATCTATACGAATATTATAAAGCTGAAGAGTTTGTTTGTTTGTTTGTTTGGTTGAACGCACTAATCTCTGGAACTACTGGTTCGAATTGAAAATTTGAATAGTCCATTTATTGAGGAAGGCTATAAGCTATATTAAATCACGCTATGACTAATAGGAGTGGAACAGCAATGAAAAATGTTGCAAAAGCGGGAAATAACGCGGGCGAAACCGCGGGACACAGCTAGTCATATTAAATATAGAGTCATCATTTGATTTTAGTCTTTTGTAAGAACTGCTTAGTTTGCAACCTGCTTAGTTGTGATCCCGTAAAATATCAATGAAAATCTATGTAAGTTAATGCTAGTGCAAGGTAAAATTGTACATATTTATTTGCTCGATGCTCTGCACCTGTAAAGGTCACGCTTTTCAAAGCCTACTGTACCTCTTTTTACTCGGGCAGTCTGTGGGTTAACTACACGCAAAAATCGTACAGCACCTTACGCGTTCAGTACAATAATGCTTTCAGGGCATTGTTAGGGCTGCCGCGATATTGCAGCGCTTCCAGCATGTTTGCGTACGCAGAGGTCGACAGTTTCCCGACCATCATTCGTAAAAAAGCAGGCTCACTTTTGAAGCGAGTTCGCGGCAGCAGTAACAACGTCCTGCAAGCAATTGCCGATAGTGGGGACTGTCCATTTATCGAGCACATGTGCCAAATTACACGCTCAAAATTAAAAAATTATTTACTAACATAGGTATTAAGTCTTTTTGTTACTAACATTTAATGGACTTTATGTTGTCTGATTAATAAACATTTTTATTATTTTTTTTTTTTTTTATAGATAAGTTTTTAGCTTAGCTAATAACGATTCCTACGACATAAGTTTTACATACAGTCTCTATACATAATTCATAAGATATAGTCATTTCATTGACGCGCGGCGACACGGTGGCCACTTTATCGTAAATCGCTTGACACATGCGCGTTTTTCGTCAAAATGGCCGCGACGCTTGAGGGATCAAAGATTTTAAAACGGGGATTAACGCAAACTAATTAGTAAAAGGTTTCATACCTTCTAACCCGACGTAATCCCCGTTTTAATTTATTTGTGAACTATGGAACGCGAAAGTTTTAAAAAAATCTATGTTATTTTTAGCGACAAGAATTTGTTGAACACTGGACTTAATGTGTCGAACACCACCAGTGTTCGACACTTTAAGAAGTGACATCGTCTGTAGTACTTACTAGAAATTGTATGGATAAAAACTTTAGGAAGAAAATTTTTAGGAATAAAACTTTTTTAAAGATAAAACGGGTCCATATTGGCTCACCTAAAGTTTTTTACCCGAAATTGTTATTCCTACCGAATCCGAATGATTACTCTTCCTAAAATTTTTCTTCCTAAAGTTTTTATTTATATAATTTCTAGTAAGTACTACAGACGATGTCCATAACACTCATGTTATCGAAAATTGTAATCAATAATATCACTAATGTAAATTTATTGAAGCTCCTACTGTTGTTTTTCATAAGACTTTTATCCCTAAACATAATTTCCCTCGTAAAGTGATGTATATATTAATGTGAGAAACGCCCTTAAGTCGTGGCAATTATGAATTACCTAAGGAGTTGAATGATTCGGAATTATGAACATTAGAAACAGAGTAGTTTAGTTTAGTTTAGTTGAGTAGAATTGTGATTGTTATGATGAAAAATGTAAGGAAGAACATTTTCGGAGTTCCAATTATCGGAGTTGAAAATTTAGATGAACTTTGGCGCACCCCTTTAAAACTCTTCCTGCTTTACTACAAAACGATGGCATAAGTTAAACAATGCTGCTGTCACTTTTTAGCTAATATTGTTAAACAGAGTCACAATGTCTTAAACACGTATTTAGCAATTGTTCATTTTTGAACACTGTTTTGTAGTACCTAAAAGGGGCTTTTATATATAATTAGACAGGCTTGCATTTGACTACTACTTATCTCACCTGATGGTAAGTGATGATGTAGCCTACGGTGTAACATGCTTGCCTAGAAGGTACCAATTCACTCGTGATTTGAAGACCCCAATATTATATTTTATAAGAAACACAGACTGAGGCAAGGAGTTCCACAGCTTTGCGGTACGTAAGAAAAACGTGGACGCAAAACGCTTCGTACGCATGGGTGGAATCTCTACTGTGTAACTATGTCGTCGCGCAGTTTGTCTGGTTGTCCTGTGACAGAAAGGTGATGGGGGAATTGAACAATTCCATTGCTCAGTTTGGTTATGTTTTTTTCTTGGTTTTCCTATATACTTACATGACTTGTAGGTACGGCGTCTTGTCCCTCTTAGAGTCATGGACGTGGCTCAGATTGGGCACTTCCACCAGCCCTGATGTTATGATTATGCTGAAACCAAATCGGGTGTCAAACTTTATATCTAGCTACTTAGCCTAAAGTTATTGTGGACTTTGAGGTATTGTTGTGTAATAACTTCCAGTCTGTTTATATAAAAAGATCAATTGCTACATGTATGTCAGTCAGAGCATCACTTGAGAACGGCTCGACCAATTTGGCTGATTTATTTTTGGTTGTGTTCGTAAGTTAGGACAAGGTAAGTAAGTATATAAAAAGAAAGTTTTAGAGCTGGTAGAACTATCACGGCATACGGGTGTTCACGCAGATGATAACGCGGGCAGGCCGCTAGTTTTTAAATATAAATAACAATAAACCTAACAAATTGATAAATATGTAACACTATGAAGTAAAATACTTTAATGATCTACAAAGAGATTCACAGTGACCACAGAAGTAAAATACCTCAGTGACTGTGAACACCACAGAGTATAGAATTATCTATGTTGACCACGGACCCTGCAAACAGTTCCAAATGTCAGGATAAAATAAATTCCCTATGTATGTATGTATGTATGCTTAGATCTTTAAAACTACGCAACGAATTTTGATGTGGTTTTTTTTAATAAATAGAGTGATTCAAGAGAAAGGTTTATATGTATGAATCAGCATTGCACCCGTACTTAGCCGGGGCGGGTCACTAGTGTAAAATAAACACGAGTAGTTTTATTTTGATGTAGATAGTTTGCGTATATTTAAAAAATAAATAAATAAAAACACATAGAAAAGACACATACGTACAATGTGCGCAGTGACGGCAGGGGTGGGAGCGCCGCCACCCGCTGCAGCATCGGTGCCTGCGAGATGTAACTGGGGGCGGAAGGAATTAGACTTGAGATTTATAATAATAAAAATTATGCAACAAGATGAGATTTTACTAGAAAAAATCTTCGATTCCATTCTCACTCGAGCTTCCTGAGACTAGTTGATATATCCTAGTAAAATTTTATATCTTGTAACTACATAATATAGCATTGTGAACGCAAAAATAAAAATACCAAATATAAAAATATGAACAGTACAGTAGCACAGATTAAGGCGAAGGGTGAGGCACACTAGCTCTGCTAATGGATTTAATTTGATAACTGCTAAACTGGATTTTTTTTCAAACGTTGCGGACCTTCCGACACTAGGCAAACATCTATTATTTAATAATTGTACACTACTTTTAGGTTTGTTTTTGTATTCATTCGCTAACACCAACAGCGGCCATTGTTTGTGAATAAATGCGATAGCCCGTTTTATGAATAAACCATGCACGCAACAAAGAGTAGTGCACAATTATTAAATAAATACTATGGATGCTTTCCTGTTGTCGGACGATACGCAATGTTTAAAAAAAGATCCGATCCGTTAGTAATTGTTCAATTATCAATTGGTGGCGCTAGTGTGCCTTACTCTTCGCCGTTGCAACGTAACAGTAATCAGGTTATATATCAAGGGTGCGCCGTCCGTAAGTGGCAAGTGTCATATATTTTATTTGAAATGTCTTCATCCATATTTATTTGATGCCGCGCGGCCATACTAATTTTGTATGGGGAATTTAACGTGTTAATTTGAAAAATAATAATTTAAAAAACCGCTTGATAAATCGAAAATGTGAGACGGACGATTTGTAGTTTAGACATTGGTGATTGTTTAGACAAAATCAGAGGTACAATAATTTAGATAAATTATAAGATATCAACTAAACGCCGCCACTCGTTTTCATGATTTTAGCTCAACTTTAAATAATACTGTAGAAATAACTATAGTGTGTTATCTTCGATCAACGATACGATACAATTGTTGATCGAAGTGTGTTATGTAAACTTAAAACTTAAACTTAAACTTAAACTGTAAAAATTTATGTAAACAGGTTCCCTCTGATACTAAATATATATTTTGTTTATTTAATACGATAGTATTTTTAATTATATCAACTTAACCGTGACTGCAGTTTTGACATTTTGTGGTCGGCGCACCCTTAATAAAAAAAGTATGTATGTAGATATAATATACATACATGAATACTCTCACGTTTTTCTCCAACAAGATAGACAGAACATCAAAATCAAAGAGTAAACTCGCCGTTAGTCACACGCAACATTTAGCTAAACCAAAGTAGGGTTCCGAGGTGGAATAGACAACATCAGTGATAAGTTGCCTGATCGCCTGATGTGCGAGCATCTTGTCCCCTCTTACGACATGCACGAAAAGTTACGCAGCTGTACATTATTTTCATGTCCCATAACAGCATGGAATATAACTACTAGTACCTGGATGACCTAGACGACCTGGATGACCTAAACCTAGTTCGATCAATGTATCGCCCCTGAAACCTCCTGCATACTAAATTTAATGAAAATCGTTGGAGCCGCTTTCAAAATTCAGATTATATATGTAAATACATATATACAAGAATTGCTCGTTTAAAGGTATTAAATAGATACTACTATAATGTAGACATAACGCAGTGTATAATTGACTGATTAAGACTGAGGAGTTAATAAATCCATAATTTATTAACTCCTCAGTAGTTGATGATATTAGTGCGCTTCTTCTTCTTGTGTTAGAATTAAAGAAAATAATAACTGAGGATTACACTACTTACAACGACTTAAGTTTCGGCATTTTAGTCAGATCTTCTACTACGATGTGGTGCAGATTTGGCGCATTAATAATAGTCCTAGAAAAAAAAAGTTACAATGAGTTAAAAAAACATCAAAATTAAGAATAGAATCCGGTGACCTTGTTGAGTGGACCGGTGCGGTGCAGTGGTGAACTTAGATCCGAAGGCGGTTATCTTCAGTTGATTTAGTCTGGTGAGGACTCAAAGACCCCCAGTTTGTATTCCCAGCGAGCGACCATGTTTTTAAGTCCGTCCGTTAAAAGTTGGGTATCATCATCATCATCAGCCTATAACCGTCCCACTGCTGGGCACAGGCCTCCCACATGATCAGTAGCACGTGGGGATATTGGGCCATAACCCACCACGCTGGCCCAATGCGGGTTGGTGGGCTTTAACGACTGCCATCTTACGACAACAACCGGGACCAACGGCTTAACGTGCCTTCCGAAGCACGGAGGAGCTCGAGATGTTTTTAATTGGTCACCCATCAGGCGACTCGGCATTGCGAAAGTTGCTTAGCGGGCAAGATCGCAAGCCGAATGCGCTAGCCGCAGCGCCATCGAGCTCCTCCAAAGTTGGGTATGGAAAGTTTTAATTCTCACAAAATCAGTTGAACAATTTCACATATTTTTTTTAAATCTTTTCTATTCTTGTCATGATCTCTGTACTTTCCAGTTTCATTCAAAAAGCTAAGAGTTTGAAAGAATTACAACTTTTAAATTGTAAAATAGTTTTCAACATCCGGGGAGGTAATTTTTTTATATTATTGATTGTCTCTGTACAAGCATGACTTTTAATCAAGCGCCTTACCTATTTAACGGTTTAATGATCTATGTTTGTGAGAGACTGGAGCCTAAGGTAGGTTTCAAAAGAGAACCTGTAATCATATTACACCAGATAAAAGCCAAGTGCATACACACACATAAGAGAAAAAAGCACAGATGTACTAACAGATGCTGTATGTCGTGAAGGTGGTAGCCTGCCTTGTGGATGGTCTTGACGCTGAGCACAGTGATGTTGGTGTTCAGCAGCTCCACCACCACGCCACTCTTTTGCCCGCCGTCTGCGCACCATGATCGCCTCACTGGAACAACATAAAACTTTATTTATGGAAGTATGTAGTCGTTTTAAGAGTCATGGGGAGTGTCGAGAGTGAGTTTTGTTTACGGTTTAGACCCAAAGGTCCGGGTCGGTTGGTGATAGGGCTTGTTTGTCCGCCTGGCTAGCTACTCAAGTTCTATTTAAAAATTCATTCATCATCAGCTCATTTATGTCCCCACTGCTGGGGCACGAGCCTTCCCTATGGATGGATAAGGAGAACGGACCATGAACCACCACGCGGGCCCAGTGCGGATTGGTGGTTGTTAACGACTGCTAATGCAGCCGGGACCAACGGCTTTACGTGCCTTCCGAAGCACGGAGGAGCTCGAGATGATAAATTTTTGGTCACCCATCCGATGACCGGCTTTTGCGAAAGTTGCTTAACCTCAGCACTCGCAGACCGGGCGCGTTAACCACTGCGCCATCGAGCTCCTCAAAAAAAAAAAAAAATCATTAACCGTATAAAAATGTGTATTACCGTACGTGTAATGTAATACCGTGTAAATAGTAACATTAAGAAACTATAGCGTTCTCTGATGTGTTTTGCGGGAATCGCTTTTGGAAGTGATATATTTCCTAAAGTATATTCTTCCCTAACTATCACACAATCCCACAAATCACCATTATTTTGTACTATATGTCCCAGTGCAAAAAATAAAATAAAATAAAATAAAATACATTTATTTCGACCACTTTAGATCATACAGGCAAATTATTATTAATAATATTACATAAAATCAAATTTAATAAAAGAAAGCTTTACCCCACCCCACCTTTTACAATTCGTTCTCCGAGTTCAACAAAGTAGCACCGCATTGTTACTCTCCTAAGCACATTCCAAGATGTATTATTGAGTCGGGAGTGAAGCACGTCGATAAATCACTATCAAAGGGAAAACATCGATCTATTTTCGATGCAAAACACTTGTATCGATACCGGTAATGCCGGAACAGATAGCGCCTAGTCTTCGGTTTGCACACTGTGTTTGCATGCTCTTTAAAAACTTTATGACTTAATCTTAGACTTAGCTTGTGTTTAGTTGGTGTAAGGTTAAATCGATGCGCTAAGGATACAATGATTAGGCTGTCCTTTCCTATGAAATTGACGTTTTGTATAAAGATTTTTTATAAAATTGTATTTTTCTTACTATCGTTTTTTTTTAATTTATTATTTATGTTAACACTATAAAAATTGTAGAGTAGTGTGTTTGTTTCACTAGCTAAATATAGCAGACATTAAAAAGAAAAATATCAAGTCCCTTCGAAGCTACAATGAAACAAAAGGTTAATTCCGCGAACAAAAAAGAAGTTAATAAAAAAAAAATTGGGCGATAAAGACAAAATGAATAATAATTGTTATTACTGAAGCCTAAGTAACTTATTCCTAATTAAAGGTGAATAATAATATTAACAACCGGTATTGACTTTTAGAAGTAATACACCTATTAAAGTGAGAAAAAAATGTCAATTTCATAGGTAAGGACCCAATATATTACCACTAGAACTATCTAAGCGGTGCGTAAGAAAAATTCGTTAATAGGATAACTTTTAGGTATGGGTTCGGTTTTTGCCGCTGGAGGCGAGCAGCACAAAACCGGTCGTTGTGGAGATCCTTGGGGGAGGCCTCTGTCCAGCAGTGGACGTCTTTTGGCTCTGATGATGATGATGATTGGTTCACGTCAGTAGTGTAACGGAGGAGCTACTTATGTGAGGATTGAACCACAATTTTTGACAATTCTATCCGTTCGGTTAACGTGAAGATCAATAATTTTTATATTCAGTAGTTTTAAACTGAGATATATACTTAGAGCGCTTTTATGATGACTAAACGATTACTTTATCTTTATTTATCCCTTATTTACCGATATGCTTATCATTCATTAGCGATGCGATCGTCTGCGTATAGCCGGATTCTTTACTCTAGTAAAAAAAAGAAAAAAATAAAGATGGATTGTCGACGAACTTATTTGCCTCCATTATGTAGTGGTTAGAACACCGGTCTCATACCTAAAGGCCGGTCCCCGATCCGAACCGAACCCTTCGGAGAATCTAGTAGGGCACGGGGACGCGCACTAGTGCGCGATGCCGTTCCCTCTAGAAAACCTCTGAAGGTGATTCGTTTCACACGGCTTGAGGGACCCTTTACGTTCCTCGCCGCCCCCAAACAAGCCTGGTGAAGCTAAAAATGCCGTCTGAGGCAATCAGCAATCTCTCCAAAAAATAAAAATAAAGGCCGATTACCACAGTCGGGTGTACATTTACTCTGTTTGGTTGGTGGTAGGACTTGTTTAAGTCCTAGTACTAGAGTGTTTAAGGCTTAGCAAGGCTCGCCATAACAACAGAGTTAGTAGCATTTTCCGACAGTTAGAGGTGAGCACATATCTGCTTGCGTCTGTTGATGTAACTTTATATTGCAACAATTTTTATTTTATTAAAAAAATCTATGCTATTTTTTGCTGATGAAAATTGTGTCAAACCTACTATTTGACATTTTTGACTAGGTCGAAAGTCGCATTGCTGCCATTTCGACCAGGGTGCCAAGTGCGGGTTTCATTCGCCATACATATTCTCGTTTTCGTTTACGTGATCGATGTAAACAAAAACGAGAATATGTATGGCAAAATGTTAACTCTTCTCGTATGCCGCCAGGAGGCGCTGCTTCAACGCCATACAAATTTTCGTTTTCGTTAACGTACCTAATCGAATGAATACGGATATTAAACAAAACTCACACAGGCACTCCTCCCGTGTGGTAGAACATAAAAATCCTAACCCCGAGTAGGTGCGCCGTACCTTGGCATGTCGGCGAGCTGATTGTCACCTCCTCAGTAAACGAGAGGCGGGTAATGAGTGTGTCACGCCGCCGCACCCCGCGCTAAGCGGCACGGTCAACAGAACCGTCACGAGCCACCGACACCGGTGTACACAGACGAAGAAGCGAAGAGTTTAAACACCTACCGACAGACAGTGGCAGTGACAATACTGGCAATCAGGAAAATGAAAACACGTGGCAGACGTCTTTTCATTTTCCTGATTGTCAGGACGGCAAGACTTTTAAAATTGTGTAGGACGTGAAGGCAGGCCCAAACCTGCACGTGCACGAACAGTGCGGCTCGCGTCCATCATAAGAACAGTATGAATTAGTCGTGGGAAAAACGTATCCCTAAAAAGATTGGAACATTTGCATCTGCATCAGTACAATGTTCCGAATCAGTGAAATGTTTCATTTGGATCAATTGGAACATCGAGTTTTTTGAAACAGAGTAACTTAATATTCACGCAGATTTGTATCAGATGTGGAACTTGCAACTGAAACCACGTCGATTTTTTTATTATAATGATTTTTTTTGTTTACTGAATATCTTATAACAAAGAATAAAATCGATTTTCCTTCATAGGTACTTTTTCAGGCTTAGGACTGACAGCTAGTTTATCTACTAACATGTTGGTAGCTGGCGTATTTAAAAATCGATTTTATATGCATTGATTGTCATATACAAGTATGTATGTACACTCTACAATACATATCTACATATTAAATTTAAAAAAAGTATTTTTGAGACTTTATCGTCTATTCAACGGCTATTTAGAGTTAGGCCGGTACTCTTATCATTATATCGTTATTTCAGTCACTCTTCCACAACATCACGTACACTGTTGCGCGCGAAGTTCGCTTTCACTTCACTCTCATCAGTTCATCACTCGCTCTTGTCGTTCAGTCTGTCGGCTCGTCGCCGCGTCGCGTTCGTCGCCTCGTCGGCTGCAGTGAGCGAGTTCCAAATGAAACATTTTACACTGGGCAACTGTTCCGGAACAATCGTATCAGTTTCATGTTTCGGAACACTGAGTCGTTTCCCTAAAGAGCGACACACGTCTAGTATGGATGGATGGATGGATGTGTGATGGATCGTTAACGTGACATTCGCGCGCGCGTGTAATGCGCGTTCATAGCCATCCGACGACGTCAGTGTTTGCACGGTTCGGTTTATTTTCTTACTATGTTTCTCATTAGGATCTTTTAGAGGAGCTCGAAGGCAAAGTGGTTAACGTGCCCGGTCTGCGATTGCTTATGATAAGCAACTTTCACAAAGGCCGAATATCGGATGGATGACCAAAAATTTATCATCTCGAGCTCCTCCATGCTTCGGAGGGCACGTAAAGCCGTTGGTTCCGGCTGCATTAGCAATTCGTTAGCAACCACCAATCCGCAATGGGCTTGTGTAGTGGTTTATGTCCCGTTCTCCTTATCCATCCATAGAGAAGACTCGTGCTCCAGCAGTGGGGACGTAAAATGAGTTGGTGATATGATCCCTCTTTAAGAAGTTCTACTACACGAATTCGGTAACTGTTGGTGCTAGGCCCACAGAATACGTTGTAACTTGTGGACGAGACGTACACACTTATAGGTTGATACAGTATCACATTAAAATAGGTGGTTTAGGTACCTCCAAGTGAGTAGTCTGCTTTATAGAGATCTCCAATTCGTGTCAGACAGCGGGGGTCGATTAAAGCGCTCGGTTCGTCGAATGAAGCGAACTATTTTTATAGAAACAAGCTAATGACTGACGCATGGCATATGTAACGGATACTTACCTCCCAATATCTACGGCCTATAGACACCAGCCAAATAAGTTTGTACGGTTTGTTTTGGTTTATTGTTCCTGAGATGTCCTCGGTCCGTTGATCATTGCAAGTTCATACAATCATTTGTCCTATAAGTGTGAACATTCTGCTCATCCCAATCTTGCACCGCTTGTATAGAACGCCGCGCCGCGCCGTGCTGAACAAGATTTAATGTTTTTGTTTAAGGCGAAGGGTAAGCACACTAGCGCCACCAATTGATAATTTGACAATTACTAACGGACCGGATCTTTTTTTAAACATTGCGTACCGACCGATAACAGGAAAGCATCCATAGTATTTATTTAATAATTGTGCGCTACTTTTTGTTGCGTGGTTTATTCACAAAACGGGCTATCGCATTTATTCACAAACAATGGCCACTGTTGGTGTTAGCGAATGGCGCAGTGGTTAACGCGCCCGGTCTGCGAGTGCTGAGGTTAAGCAACTTTCGCAAAGGCCGGTCATCGGATGGGTGACCAAAAATTTATTATCTCGAGCTCCTCCGTGCTTCGGAAGGCACGTTAAGCCGTTGGCCCCGGCTGCATTAGCAGTCGTTAACAACCACCAATCCGCACTGGGCCCGCGTGGTGGTTCATGGCCCATTCTCCCTATCCATCCATAGGGAAGGCTCGTGCCCCAGCAGTGGGGACATAAAATGAGCTGATGATGATGACAATTTTCAAAACGATATTGGATTGATTTTGATGGCTATTTCACAGTTTGTGTTACATTGGTACTTGCCACTTCACTGTGTTTTTTATGTTTTTGTCTTAATTAGGAACACATTTATTTATTCCAAAAATGTAAATGGATTTTTAGCAGCATAAAACCTCTTTGTTGTTACAAAAAAAACTGTTTTACTCGCATATAATTTGCAGTTAGGTACCTACTAACTTAACTTTGTAGGGATAATTCTATTAGTGTGTAATATTATTATACACGTGTGTGTTATAGTTCGGTTTATAGCCATAAGAACGATGTAATAAGGCTCACTTTACGAGCAAGTGTGTTGAAAACTATATTGTATTGTATGTTTCCCAAATAAAGTAAAATAAAAAATAAAATATTTCCTAAGGTTCTAGGTACAATTAAATTTAAATAAAATATCTATTTATTAAAAAAAATAAAGCACGAAATTTATTGGTGTTAATTAAGAATTAAAATATTTGCCTTACGGTATGCCTACTCATGAAGTAGGTACATTCACGAGCATAAACATGTAATCAATGTAACTATTAATATAATGGAATAGGAGTCAAAACTAGTCAAAAGTGTATTACAAGTTAATGCTCGTGACTGTACTTACCCACTTTCATACCCAGCACAATGGTCGTAGTAACATAAATAAGGTTTGCGAGAACATTTCCCCAAATTGGTAACATCAAGGGTTTCCGAGACGAGCGGCTATTATTAGCCGATGATGAGATGACATCTAATAACCTACGCAGGGAATATGTCGGTATGCTATAATATCTAGATGACATACTACAATAGTCTGGTGGTCACAAGTCAAAGTGATAGTTAAAAAAAATTATTTAAATAAACATAAGAAAAGTGCTTTTGAATTGTCCATATATTTTTTTCCTATACGTCTATTTTTTAGCTGTGGAGAAGAATGTGCGCAAGAAACTCCACAGCTTTAAAAGAAGTAACGACATTTACAAAAATAAAAAATGGTAGGTATGTCGTTACCAAATCATACAATATTTAGTATAATACATTTACAATTAAAACTTTACCTCTATTCTATGGGCACTATGTATAAACTACTACTTAAAAACTATAGAATGACGCTATAAACCCATGCATTCTAACATTAAGGCGAAGAGTAAGGCACACTAGCGCCGCTAATGGATTTAATTTGATAACTGTTAAACTGGATATTTTTTTAAACATTGCGGACCTTCCGACACTAGGCAAACATCTATTATTTAATAATTGTGCACTACTTTTAGATTTATTTTTGTATTCCTTCGCTAACACTAAAAGTGGCCATTGTTTGTAAATAAATGCGATAGCCCGTTTTGTGAATAAACCACGCAACAAAAAGTAGTGCACAATTATTAAATAAATACTATGAATGTTTTCCTGTTATCGGACGGTACGTAATGTTTAAAAAAGATCCGGTCCATTAGTAATTGTCAAATTATCAATTGGTGGTGCTAGTGTGCCTTACCCTTCGCCTTAACAAACCTAATCATTTAGGTACATTGTACCTAATAGCCTTTTTTCGAGTTTCAAGTTCGTACACACAACATACTTTTGTTTGCACTTCGTAAATAAAATCATGGATGGATTTATTTGGATGGATGAATTTGATCTAACATTGAAAATTTAACAAATTTCGATCAGTTCCCAGGTCCGCACATTTATGTACTCGTAAGTACCAAAGCATGAACATAATCTTGTTACTTCAACATTTTCTTACATAATCGGGCACATTTAAACAATCGGTATAAAAATAAAAATCTATTTTTGACTTTGTTTGTTTGTTTGTTTGTTTGTTACTTTGTTTGTTTGTTTGTTTGTTTGTTTGCGGAGGGTAATCTCTTGAACTACTGGTCCGATTCCCAAAATTCTTTCACTGATAGAATGCCTTTATTTAGAGCTTTATTTAAAAAAAATTGTTTTTAAAATCTCATATCCACGCAGACGAAGTCGCAAGTAAACTGCTAGTATTTAATATATTTTTTGTTACTATATTATAATATATTTTGTTAATTATATTATTTAAATGCCCACCCGACCCAGCCAGGAAACCAACCTGGGTCGGGTAGGCATTTAATTTTTTCACAGTGTTTTATAAATATTTAATTCAGCTTAAGTGTAGCAATTAGCACTTAAAAATTAAAAGTAAAATTTATATTATTTAATATTTTTTATTTTTATTTAGTACCTTTGTGTTTGTACAATAAAAAAACCTTCATCGAGTTTTCCGGCGTGTAGACCTTATGGAATAGGGATTTGTTCATAAAACTACAAGGCGTTTTAAAATGGGTTGTCTATCGAGAAATTTTAAAGTATATCGAGTGTGGAGCCTCGCCGCTTATCACCGGTATTCGACGCGTCACTGATAGCCGTGTTTTTAATTGAATGATGTTTGCTGATGATTAGGCTGCAGGCAAACACTTCAGCTTCATTAGCAAGGCCTTCAATTTCACTTGAGTTTATTAAAATAATAGGCGGCCATTACGGAATAGCAATTAGGGCATAACAAAATAATAAATAATTACATTTTAATATCTATATTATATCTTTTAAAGTTTTCTTTTAATTAACCAATCTTAATTTAGAAACTTAACAATAATAGTCAAGCATTCGGTACTAGTACCGTCAAGTACCGTAGTAGTCAAGCTAGCTTAAGCTTATAAGTTGCTATTAATTTTGAACTGTATATCGAGTGATATGTTGATAAACTGGATTGAAAGTATGAAGTAAAACATTGTTTACTAAACCATGAATACAACTGTTTCAATGAGGTTTACCAAATGGAATGTTTAACAGACGGGATGTAGCCTATCACACCAGCTCATTATATGTCCCCACTGCTGGGGCACGAGTCTTCCCTGTGGATGGATAAGGAGAACGGGCCATATACCACCACGCGCGCCAGTGCGGATTGGTGATTGTTAACGACTGCTAATGCAGCCCGGACCAACGGCTTTACGTGCCTTCCGAAGCACGGAGCAGCTCGAAATTGAAAAATTTTTGGTCACCCATCCGATGACCGGTCTTTGCGAAAGTTGCTTAACGCGACGTCAGCAATCACAGACCGGGCGCGGTAACCACTGCGCCATCGAGCTCCTCCAATGTAGCCTAAAATAATGTAAAAAAAATATGTATTATGTAGGTACTTGCTTTTTATGTACTTCGATAGACACCTAGTTCCACAGATTATTTCAATGCTACATAAATATGTAATGATTACCAAACACAATGTTTGAGATTTATAGCTATTTAGGTATCTATAATGTACCTATACAATAACCTACTCTACTTCTAGTTTTGCTTATTAAAATAACCTTATAAAAACGTTGGAAAGCACTTAATTATTTATGATTTTTATCATTTACCGCAGCGTAGTACAAACCATTATTTACAGTAAGTCTTTAATTTAATAGCTCCTACCTTAAGGCGAAGGGTAAGGCACACTAACGCCGCTAATGGATTTAATTTGATAACTGCTAAACTGGATTTTTTTCAAACATTGCGGACCTTCTGACACTAGGTAAACATCTATTATTTAATAATTGTGCACTACTTTTAGATTTGTTTTTGTATTCATTCGCTAACACCAAAAGTGGCCATTATTTGTGAATAAATGCGATAGCCCGTTTTGTGAATAAACCACGCAACAAAAAGTAGTGCACAATTATTAAATAAATACTATGGATGCTTTCTTGTTATCGGACGGTACGCAAGGTTTAATAAAAGATCTGGTCCGTTAGTAATTGTCAAATTATCAATTGGTGGCGCTAGTGTGCCTTACTCTTCGCCTTAAGTGGCTAATATCTTTAAACAGACGAGTCGTTTTTTTATCAAATCTTGCATATTTATTACGTATCTTTGTAGGTCTACATTACGAAGCTATAACCACAAAAAAGGTGATTGCAGAAAGTAAGCTTCATACATACCACGCACGAGCACCGATCCGATCCGAACCCCTCGGAGAATCTAGTAGGGGACGGGGACACGCACTAGTGCGCGATGCCGTTCCATCTACAAAACCTCCGACGGTGCTTCGTTTCACACGGCTTGAGGAACCCTTTAAGTTTCTCGCCGCCCCCAAACAAGCCCGATGGTTAAAATGCCCAGTGGCAATCAGCAAACGAAAATTTGTATGGCAATGAAGCTGCGCCTCCTGGCGGCATTCGAGAAGAGTTAACATTTTGCCTTACAAATTTTCGTTTTCGTAAACGTAATCGAATGAATATGGATAGTTAAGAAAACTCACACTAGGCACCCTGAGCGCAGCTGTGCTGGTTTGATGATATCGAAATGAAAACCACTTTTAGAGAGACCACGGGCCATACCATGGACCCCGTAAACCGTTCGAAAGGTTAGGATAATATCAAATGTATAAAATAAACGTGAGAAAAAGAGGTTTTATTTCAATATAATAGTTTTTGCGTAACTTTAGAAAAATATAATAAATATATCAATGATATCGTATCAGAAACGTGCAGATCTTAATGTGTTGTCTTTAGTGACCAAATCGGCGATAACAGCGAAGATTTCCTATCTTATCTTAAAGGACGCGCGTCGAACATAAAATTACTTATAAACAATGATAAATAAGTAAAAATAGTTTGTTTTCAGTTGCTAACAATAAAGTGATAACATAAGGCACTACCGTAATTCAATGTGTGCTTTACATCTTAGTTGTGAAGACATTTTCCGCAATTGTTATGTTGTTATCGTTAGATTCCCCTTTTTTGTCAAAGTAATTCTATTAGTGTACATGTTGGCCTCAGAAAGCTCAAGTGGGAAACGAACCCACGACCTTTGGATAGTAACTTCACAGTAACATTATTCCTCTGATTATTTACATATAATTTTACGCAAATATTGTTGCGAACAAATTACCTACATTTACGATAGCATAGTTGGCAGTGCATTTGGCCCGGCATGTCAGGGGTGCGGGTTCGAATCCCGCTCGTGGAATATTTCAACACTTTGTCTTTTTTTTCAAATTGTTATACCTACCTCTAGCTTGCAGCGTAAATCACTTTTATGTGGTTATTATTATAATTTATTGTTTAGTTACTTACTTTCTTTCTTTCTTTCAAATTGACAGAGAATTTTCAGAGAGGTGAGAGTTATCTATATATTAATACGTGAAGCAAAAACTTTGTACCCGTTTTTACGAAAATTGCGCGGACGGAGGAGTATAAAATTTCGCACACTTATAGTTTATACAAAGAAGGTTATCCGTATGTTATTTTTTTTTAATTATGCATAAAAATTCATCAAATTAACAAAAACAACATTACACACACTACCATCTATTTGACACACACGTATTGTTTGTCTTTAATGCGGCCGACATCTGTCAATGACAATCCAAACTAATATTCTATCTTTTTTGATTTTTTATTGCTTAGAATCCGTGCAGTCTTAATAAAATTACGGTCGAATTTGGTCCACTGGGCGACCACTAGTCATATTAAAAGGATATATATGTGTCTAATGAACACCACGACGGAATAAAAGTAGGTACTGTCACTAAATATATTCTGACAGGCCAAGGTACACCGAGCATTGTTTGTTTCTCTACCCCCTTTATATAGTAGTTACTGACGCCTAATGCTAATGTCAGCCGCACCCCTGTCAGAACCTTAAACGCCTGTCTATGCGGCGAATAATGCCTTTCATAATATGGTAAGCATATAAAGGGGTTCAGTCCTATCACGGCCCAGTTACGCCTCCAAACTATAGCCACAGAAGAGAGTGCTATAGCTTTATTTTTTGGGTGCCTAGTGTGAGTTCTAGTTAGTTTTATTTGTCAACAAGATTAATGGTATGTTCCGATATACACTGCGAGCACTATCCAGTGCTCTTACTGGTGAGAAATTTGTTCCGTTATGGACTGACAGTATACTGCCGCAGTATCCTAGGGAAATATATGACGTCATAAATCGTCGCCATTTTTGTACTGTAAGCACTGGCGTTTTCGAGGTAAGGTGCTCTGTGCTTTGATCGCGTGATCAACAGCGTCCAGAAATGACATGGATGACAGTAGGTATACTGGACTGCGTTCCGTTTTAAACAGTAACCAGTATAGCTAACTATAAAGGAACGGTTTCGCAGTATACTAAATTGACGTCACACCTTACAGTGCTCGCAGTACATATCGGAACATACCCTAAATATGTCAACATTTCAAAATTCTAAATCATTTATTCAGTTTAGGTTACAGTAGCTCTTACGAATGTTGCTAAGTCATCAAAATTTACTCAAAGTTTAGAAAATTCACAATTTATTGTACTCATTTGTCACCAAGAGGCGCTCCTTAGGTTGTAGTTCGATAGCTTTTATCATCATCATCATCAGCTCATTTTATGTCCCCACTGCTGGGGCACGAGCCTTCCCTATGGATGGATAGGGAGAACGGGCCATAAACCACCACGAAGGCCCAATGCGGTGCGGTGGTTGTTAACGACTGCTAATGCAGCCGGGACCAACGGCTTTATGTGCCTTCCGAAGCACGGAGGAGCTCGAGATGATAAATTTTATGGTCACCCATCCAATGACCGGCTTTTGCGAAAGTTGTTTAACCTCAGCACTCGCAGACGGGATGCGTTAACCACTGCTCCTCGCTTCTATCGGATCGTATCAAATGACTCAACTTGCGTCAAAATAAGGCTTAATAAGTTCATCATTCTTGCCTAATCTTATCGAAAAACCTATAAATAAAAAAAATAAGTTTTTTCTTAATTATTTATTTGTTGAAATTAAACACTTTTTACGAATCTACTCACGTTTATTTCATACATTAGTGTTGTTGGTCGTCTCATAATTAAGTCCCATAAGTTGTTTCATTTAAATGTGTAGTGTTCGCGTTTAAGAAAACAATATATTTATAACTATTTAAACTATCATGGTCACTTGCAATAGAGTAATTATTAACGAGATTCTTACCATGTTTATTATTTGTGAGTATCCTGCGGGTGAGTTTTTTATTAGCAGACATATGGTTAGGTTAGGTTAGGTGACGCCGACACAGACAAAACGATCTACCCTCTTCCTTAGTCGTTTTTTGCGCTCGATGCCCGTACCACACCGGTTTCCAAGTCACTTTTCACTCGAAATTGCTCACGACACACTACACACACAGTATCGGAACGCGAAACGGCTTTATTGTTGTTTTTGCGGTTTTTAACAAGACTAATCACTGGATTCCAGACACGCGACAGTTTGAATCCATCTTCACGATTGAAATTTTTGTATTTCGTAATTTCAATTGCTTCTCTCACCAATTTAGGTATGTAGTGGCGTTCTGTCGAAATTATCTGAGGGTTGTAAAACTTAATCCAGTGATTAGGACCCGACTGGATCAGATGGTTAGCAATTTTCGCCGATTTTTGCGTAGTGTACCGTGAGCAATTTCGAGTGAATAGTGACTTGACGTGAACCGGTGGTACGGGCATCGAGCGCAAAAAACTACTAAGGAAGAGGGTAGATCGTTTTGTCTGCACATAAAAACTCACGCGCATTAACTTCAGTAATTCCGTCATCATGGCGCATGCATAAACATGGTAAGAATCCCGTTATTAATAATACTCTATAACAATAGGTATATTTGTTTGTTATTTATCTTTTTTCTTTAAATAGCTCAATGTAGGCGACACGTGGACGCACGATGATTGAACTATTGAAGTGACAATTGTTAGTAAAGTGAGTCTGGTAAATGGGCCAATTGACATTGAAACTTCGAAACATTCAACATGAAACATACATCATACTTACCTACAACATTTTACAAACAGTGTAAGTGTTGATCGGGGACATAGTGCCTTACAAATAAACAAAGAATAAGGTCCGAATAGTTATTCCGTGTTGTGTCTCTTTTACTCTAAGTTGAAATGACGTTTATATGACAGTAACAAAAAACGGAATAACTATTCGAAGCTTATTGTTTGTTTAATTGTAAAGCACTAAATGAAAAACGATTGTGTTTGTGTACATTCAAGGGGATAAATATATATACGTTCCCAAGGCGTCAAAAATATCTATACAGTTGATTAACCAGAAATATATGTACGGTAATCCGGTGAAAAATATGTGATAATTTTATTAGTCAAAAAGACCGGATTTGACCGGATTACCGAACAGATATTTCTGGCTAATCAACTGTACAGATATTTTTAACGCCTTGGGAACGTATATATATGTCGGAGTTATTTCATAGACTAGTAACGGCATCTATCGATATTAGGCTGAATAGCTTGGCAGAATAGCTTGGCATTATGAAATTATCCCTGAGTCAGTAGTTCGAGCGAGTAGTGGGAGCATAGTGCGTCTATGACAACTGTCACTGTCACTTGTCAGTGAGGTAACGTTAGTTTGTGAAACGCACTCTCGCACTCACTTTACTTCTGGAGCTCGACTGTGCCGGACGTGTGCGCACTGACTCTATTCTACGCACAAAATGGCGGACGGAGACGACGTTTTCAAACAAAATCCGTTTCCATCTCCGACATCAGAAGCGGGATGTAACCTTTGCTCCAAGGATGTAATCGACGCGAACAACTAGAAGAAAACGATGCCAAGTTTTATCGTAAATGACAACGGATGTTGGAACTGCAAAATCAGTATTGGATGGCGTTACTTGAAGTTCAGAAAGCACATGAGGAGATTCATTACCGGAGTTAATACGCGTGCGTAGCTACAGTCGACGTATGGATTGCTACATTCTCCATATTTACGCGAGCAACGTGAACCAGCGTCATCGGGTAAACAGACCTGTGCTGCATCGGCAACCCTGCTGGACGCTGAATGTTTCTGGTGATGTTTTCATGATTCAGTATGATCATTTTATAATGCTTAGAAATTTCTATGATAAAAAAGTCAAATAGCCAGAGGAAAACGTTTACTTACCGAAGTGACAATGAGAGTTACTGGACAATCTAATGTTATTAGCACTGTACTGTTGGTTATTACAGTTGGACAAGTTTATTACAGGTGATTTTGTCTTGGTTAAAAATAGTGAACAAAACAAAACCAAGTTAGATAATAAATTTAGAGACTCGTTTTTTATAACTGCGGCATTAGAAGTAGACTCACTAAAACTTACGTTTAGTACCCCATAGACATGAGGGTTTGTTAGAGAGAGCCAGTAGTTTATTAAATGATGAGCTGTGTGCGGGTACCTGATGGAGGTAGCTCATGATTATGATACGTTGAAAGCATTAAATTCTAAGCGAACTTACAAATACACACACTATAGATTAACAGGGATGCCAGAAGGTCATGTACCAGTCGAAGTTGAGGTGGAGGTACATTGTGACCCGATTGATAATGAGTAAAGTTGTTGTGTGAACTCGAGTTAGTGCTCTAATGGCCGTAACAAGTGTCGACCATACCAGTAGCTATTACATAGTCGTAGCCCGGTAGAAATCGGTGTCTATTGAGGAAACTCAAGTAGTCCGTGGGTGCGCGGTGCGTGTTTAGCTCTCGCGGAGGTCGTGGTCTATCAGGACAGTAGTGTGTAGTCAGAGGGTGATGCAGACGTGCGCAGGGTTCCACTGAGATGGACACGCGTAAGCGACTGGGATCGCTGTTCGGCTGTGAGAGCCGTGGCATTGGAGGGGTAACTCGAGGTGATTTTAAAGCTTACATAGCTTGTAAATAGCGACTTTTGATTTGTGCAACGAATGGTTAATGGCCCTGGTTACCTGGTTATCTAGTTTGGATTTGGATTTTCTAGTTACCTTTTCTTTTGTTATGTTACATTTGATTTGTTATCTTTCTAAATCGAAAAGGTTTAGTTTTCAGTTTTAAATAAGATAGTCTTATGTAGAGTCTTATGTAGAGTCTTATGTAGAGTCTTATGTAGAGTCTTATGTAGAGTCTTATGTAGAGTCTTATGTAGAGTCTTATGTAGAGTCTTATGTAGAGTCTTATGTAGTCTTATGTAGAGACTTATGTAGAGACTTATGTAGAGGCTTATGTGGAGACTTATGTGGAGACTTATGTGGAGACTTATGTGGAGACTTATGTGGAGAATTATGTAGAGAATTATGTAGAGACTTATGTAGAGACTTATGTAGAGCTTTATGTAGGGCCTACTGTGAGGCTTACTGCAGAGTCTACTGTAGAGCCTATTATAGTGCCTACTGTGGAGCTAAATGTAAGAGTCAATTATTGTTTGGTCAGGATAGACCGAACGGGAAATACTGTGCTTGGTTATCTTTTGTTACAAAAAAAAAGGAAGCCTGCATAAAACGTTCATTAGATTTTTAAAGTTAAAGTTAACAGCAAATGTTCTTTGATTTCTTTTTGTTTTCTTCTATTCAACGCTTACGCATTGGAAGCTCCGCGCTTCGTGCTTCAACGCTTACGCATTGGAAGCTCCGCGCTTCATGCTTCAACGCTTTCGCATTGGAAGCTCCGCGCTTCATGCAGTCACGCTTTCGTATTGGAAGCTCCGCGCTTCATGCTTCAACGCTTTCGCATTGGAAGCTCCACGCTTCATGCAGTCACGCTTTCGTATTGGAAGCTCCGCGCTTCATGCTTCAACGCTTTCGCATTGGAAGCTCCGCGCTTCATGCAGTCACGCTTACGCATTGGAAGCTCCGCGCTTCGTGCTTCAACGCTTACGCATTGGAAGCTCCGCGCTTCGTGCTTCAACGCTTACGCATTGGAAGCTCCGCGCTTCGTACTTCAACGCTTACGCATTGGAAGCTCCGCACTTCGTGCTTTAATGTTTTCGCATTTGAATCTAGTTGCTCTTAAAAGAAGAGCTCAGGAACTGCTGCGCTCGAGGACGCGCGCAGTGTCAGAATGGCCGTGTCGGAGTTATTTCATAGACTAGTAACGGCATCTATCGATATTAGGCTGAATAGCTTGGCAGAATAGCTTGGCATTATGAAATTATCCCTGAGTCAGTAGTTCGAGCGAGTAGTGGGAGCATAGTGCGTCTATGACAACTGTCACTGTCACTTGTCAGTGAGGTAACGTTAGTTTGTGAAACGCACTCTCGCACTCACTTTACTTCTGGAGCTCGACTGTGCCGGACGTGTGCGCACTGACTCTATTCTACGCACAAAATGGCGGACGGAGACGACGTTTTCAAACAAAATCCGTTTCCATCTCCGACATATATTTATGCCCTTGACTGTACATACACAGTCAGCATCAGTACCTAAAAGTAATTGATGCAACACCTACCTAAATATCTTGGCATTGGTCGGGTTGAATTAACCCATGCCTAACAAAGCATTATTAGCCGCCTGTGGAGGCTGGTCTGCTCACGCATACTAATCTTATTTTTAGTATTATTCACTATAATTTGACTTTGTGTTTCTTAAACAATTTTTGACTTTTACGATAGTACTGTAGTGGTACTGTATGACATTGTGGAAATTGTAACTTTTACCTGATGTAAATTTGTTAACGTATATTTTTTATTTTGTGTTTTTTTTTACATGTTGTGGTTGTCTTCTATATTTTTTGTGTTTATTGTAATGTAAAGTGTCCTGCTATGATAGGGCATTTTCCAATATTTTTGACGCTGTAAGGGAGAAAAGAGCTTGACACTTGCTGAGTGTCTTGCCGGTTCTTCTCAGTACAAGATCTCCCGCCCAGAGTAGACTTACGAACCGATGGCATAGTGACATTCACAAGAGCTACTTGTAGCCTAAACTGAATAAATGATTTTGAATTTTGAATTTTGAATTTAGCTTTCTAGGTGGGTCATGTTGACCCACCGTTGTTGTTGTTCGTTGTTGTTGACTGTCGTTGATTCGTTTATTCCTTAGGTTCATTCGCACAACTATATGTATGCACGTACACAGAGGATATAAATTGTAAGCATCTTAAGATAATCTTACAATTTGATAGTCATCAAAGCGGATCCTTTGTAGTGCCGTTATCAACAAGAGTTATACACGGCTAATCCGTCAGTCACGACGTGTCAACCGTTGTTAGTACTACAAATTTTCACGGTGCGTTATTAGAAGAAGCACAATATAAGGAGACTGCAGAATATAAGCTTCATACAAACACGCTCGAGTAAAGCGCACGCGTACGCGACACGGAATCTCGAAATAGCTCGGAACCAAACCAAAAAAAAAAAAAAAAGTGCGAGTCAGACTCGCGCACGGAGGTTCCGTACTTTATGACGTATTAAAAAAAACTACTAACTAGATCTCGTTCAAACCAATTTTCGGTGGAAGTTTGCATGGTAATGTACATCATATATTTTTTTTAGTTTTATCATTCTCTTATTTTAGAAGTTACAGGGGGGGGGGGCACACACATTTTACCACTTTGGAAGTGTCTCTCGCGTAAACTATTCAGTTTAGAAAAAAATTATATCAGAAACCCCAATATAATTTTTGAAACCCCACGTATGGGTTTGATGAAAAAAAAACTGAGTTTCAGTTCAGGTATGGGGAACCCCAAAACTTATGGTTTTTTTTCTATTTTTGAGTGAAAATCTCAATGCGGTTCACAGAATACATCTACTTACCAAGTTTCAACAATATAGTTCTTATAGTTTCGGAAAAAAGTGGCTGTGACATACGAACGGACAGACAGACAGACAGACAGACATGATGAATCCATAAGGGTTCCGTTTTTTGCCATTTGGCTACGGAACCCTAAAAACGATAGCAAAGTTCGAAAATAACAAAATGTATGGGATTGACATAAGCCGCGCTAAAAATCACGTGGTTAACGTCATGTCAATCCCATACATTTATTCTTTTCTAACTTCGCTATCGTTTCGCTATCGTTTTTATAATGTTAATTTGTCTAAGCCCCCAGTTCTATCTTATCGCTTTCATTTAGGCAGGTCTCTTCATTCTTACGAACTTCGAATGATTAAGTTTGGTGTGATTTCGCTTGCGGTTCGTCGAGAACAGTATGATTTAATTTGCTTGTTTAAAATATTGCACTCAATAATCGATTCCCCTGAATTGCTTTCTTTAATTCAAATAAATACTTTGTATCGAACCCGGACGCCTAAGACTTTTGTACTAAATGTCTATAAAAATAATACATCATATTACAATCCCATTGTCAGAATGTGCCGTCTATACAATGAACTGGTTGCACTTAATAACAACATCGACATATTTTCCATGAAAATACATGAATTAAAAAAAATGTACGGGAAATCTTCGGCTCGGCATCTCCCCTTATTAAGAAAACTTCATAAAGTTGTCAACATTAACCTAGAATAAGTTTTCAATTTGTTATATTTTTATTATTCACCATTTTATGTATATAATTAGTTTTAATTGGATATAGTTTTAGATTAGGTAAACTATAACATAAACGCTTATTATTAATCATGTTGTGTACACGTGTTTTAGATAGGAATTAGCTCTTATACAATTTATCATGCTTTTTTGTTATTTTTTAATTTCTTTCTTTTTTGTGTACCTAATTGATAAATAAATAAATGAATAAGTTTGAGCGCAGTCTATGGGTGCGTTGCTCGAGTGCGGTATGTATGAACCTTACCTTCTGCAGTCTCTTTGCTTGTGTAAGAAGGCTGGTGCGCAATATTTTGGTCACAACATATAATACACTTCTGAACGGCGCTGTTAATTACGCGTCAACACAACAAAGATTTGACGATATGCTAAATAATAAGGTGAGTTTGTTGTATGAGTTTGTCTCTACAAACCAATTGGTAATCTCTCTAGAACTACTTGACGGATTCTTAAAACACTTCAACAATAGAAAGCCTCTAAATAAAATAAATAAAAAAAACTGCGGGCTGGTTAGAACCACGATAGCTCAATTGGAAGAGCACCTGACCCGGTATGTCAGAAGGGTGCAGGTTCAAATCCTGCTCGTGGAAATTTTTTCAACATTTGTGTTTTTGTAATTTGTTCATAACAAAATTTGCGTTAAAAATTATATAAACAAAAACATTTAAAAAAAATAATAGTGCAGGTAAGGTACTATTCCAGAGTAATTTAGACTATATTTATACACTAGCTGTGCCCCGCGGTTTCATGCACCCGCGTTAATTAGTCATAGCGAGATGTAATATAGCATGTAGCCTTCCTCGATAAATGTACTATTCAACATTCAATACAAAAATAATTTTTCAATTCGAACCAGTAGTTCCTGAGATTAGCGCGTTCAAACAAACAAACTCTTCAGCTTTATAATATTAGTATAGATTGAAATCCATCAGTAATTAGTAATTGTAATGAAATCAATCAGTAGGTAATTGAGTATTACAATATTTACAATACGAGTAGGTATTGGAATGCCTCCCTAGGTTTACGCAGACGAAATAGTAGGCGGGTGTTAGTTGATAAATACTACCATTACGCTACTTCAGGGAAGTTCTCATTAAGTAATTGCTCATAAAATGCTGCGAAAATAATAAAAACGTAGTTGGATGTTGAACTTTGGCGAGTGCCTGCCAAACGCCCACCACCTCGAGCCAGCATTGACAATCACCCAAATATGGGCCATAAACATGCCGCCACCACAAAACGACTTTGCGAAATGTGGTCACCGGGACTTAAGTCATTGTGTCATAATTTTTTTATTATATATTTTTTTTTCACTTTATTTGGAACAAGTTAACAATTACACATTAACAACATTATTAGATAGAATTACCTTAAGGCAAAGGGTAAAACACACTAGCGCCACCAATTGATAATTTGACAATTACCTACTAACGGACCGGATCTTTTTTTACACATTGCATACCGTCCGATAACAGGAAAGCAGCCATAGTATTTATTTAGTAATTGTGCACTACTTTTTGTTGCGTGGTTTATTCACAAAACGGGCTATCGCATTTATTCACAAACAATGGCCACTTTTGGTGTTATCGAATGAATACAAAAACAAACCTAAAAGTAGTGCACAATTATTAAATAATAGATGTTTGGCTAGTGCCGGAAGGTTCGCAATGTTTGAAAAAAAATCCAGTTTAGCAGTTATCAAATTAAATCTAGGAGCTCGATGGCGCAGTGGTTAACGCGCCCGGTCTGCGAGTGCTGAGGTAAAGCAACTTTCGCAAAGGCCGGCCATCGGATGGGTGACCAAAAATTTATCATCTCGAGCTCCTCCGTGCTTCGGAAGGCACGTAAGGCCGTTGGTCCCGGCTGCATTAGCAATCGTTAACAACCGCCAATCCGCACTGGGCCCGCGTGGTGGTTTATGGCCCGTTCTCCATATCCATCCATAGGGAAGGCTCTTGCCCCAGCAGTGGGGACATAAAAAATGAGCTGATGATGATGATGATGAAATTAAATCTATTAGCGGCGCTAGTGTGCATTACCCTTCGCCTTAAAGTAGCAGGAAGAAACATGTACTTAGTCCAATATGCTATCCACATCTTACTGAACTAAAGATATATCTAATCCAGTGAGATGCTAAGCAACAGCATCCAATGTTACACTTACGTGAACTTTTTTAAATTAAACTTAAAATTTTCTAAAGGTACAAATAGGACAGGCTTACAAATGCGTGTTCAAACATACCAGACCTTACAAATAAAGTATTGTTTTACAAGACACTTAGTTACTTAGTTATAATATACTAGCTGACCCGGCGGACTTCGTACCGCTTTGACAGTTTCCATCATTGAGTTAAATCAATGGTTTCCATGACAACAAAACAAACAAATCATTTTGTATTGGAAAATAAATTGTCGTTTTTAGTATTTTATTTATTTATTTTTAATATAGCCTATGTTACTCAGCGCTAATGTAGCATTCTAATGGTGAAAGAGTTTTTTAAATCGGTCCAGTAGTTTTTGAGTTTATTCTTTGCAAACATACTTACATACATACAAAATTACAAAGGTTTCCTCTTTATAATATTAGTATAGATTACTCATTAATTAGGTATGTATGGTTTCTAAATACGTTGCCGCTTAGTGTGGGTTGCACCAAAACTCCGGTTAATGTAACTGTTGAAGATAATTAAACATTGACGATCCTCACTAACAGAGACATCCAGCACAATGTTAGTAAGCAAGTTATCTGTTAGTGTCGTCGTCCGAAGAACTGCTTTCCCATATAATTTCTCGCAGCAGCGACATTGTTACATATATTTTAAGTTACGCTTATAAATTTGGTTATAAATAAAAATTACTGACATTTTACTGCTACTTTGACATTCACATTAACCGTTAACGTTCAAATATGACGTCCTTTTAACGATAGTTTAATTGTTGCAACAAATTTTTCGCAAAACCGTTGATCTACCGAATGATTTGACGATTAGAGATGCCATTTAATCGCTTCAAATCGGAGCTGCGCAAATGGTTAATCGAATAATGTTTTTATTCCTTGAGAGAATTTGTAAGTGCTCGATAGGTCCGGTGACTTCTCACATAAAATTAGGTAATAACTGTGATAATAACGCAAAAATTTAATACAAGGTGTAAAGTTTTAGGGTTTAATAAAGATATGTTATTAGGTATGTACGATATGATATTATTGTGACTTAGACAAAGAAGGTTAATAATTATCGTTAAAGGTTGCAATTTAGGTACCTATATTATGGTATTTTTTCTTAATCAGGTTTAAATTATTTTTAACTTTTTAATTTTTTTTTATTAACAAGTAATAAAAGTTTGTTTTAAAAAAGGTTTTTTGTCGCTTGTGGACATCGCTTTCGTCGCTTGTGGACATCGCTTTCGTCGCTTTAGAAATCTTCTCCTGTCGCTTCAATTTCGCCTTCTCTAAACATCTCTTTCTTTGTGTAGTAGCTTCTTTTTTGTTCTTGTTGTTCCCACGAGTATAGGACAGACACGGTCCATCCCCCCAGAGGTCCATTGTAGGGGGGGATAAGGGCTTCAGTACAACAGGGTTCGCCCTGGTACCCTGAGGCGCAACGTTAGCGATATGACATGTTAATACACCATACCATTCAGCCCTCGGCACGTGCTCACCTTGGCATTGGGTCATCCATCTAATCCATCCATCCATCTATCTTCCAGCTCCATCATTAGACCCTGGTTACCATCTAGTACCAAAGTACTCGTCAAGACGGGTCAAACGAGTCTAAACTCGATGGGGTTGTGTCGTTTAACTACCGAGTTCTTATAGCCACCTTCCGGTTCCATCATCAGATCAGCTCCATGTCATAATCATTTTGCATTGTCATTTGATTTACACATGCATGCAAAATTTCAGCCCAATCGGTAACCGGGAAGTGGATCAAATTTAACTTGCAAGACTTGATTACAGACAAACATCGGGACAGGTGAAACTAAATAAAAGCTTGTGAAAAGAGATACAGACTAGACCAGTTGTCTCAACTGCCTGTTTGTTAAATAATATGAAACCTCATTAATGTCAAAATACCTATGTAACGTTAGGTACTTTCTCAATAATTTTTATTGATGTAAAAGCATCTATTATTACAAACAAAAAAGATATTTATTAAAACAAACCGAAAAATCTTGATAGAGTCAAATTATTAAGAAAAATACCTTGACTTCTTGAGTTTTGCAATTAATTGTTATGTTTTCATGAAAGAACCCGCCCCGCATCGATGCAAATCCCTTTTAAACGCTATTTTATCGACAAACTTATCAATAAAGTCTGTATAGATAAGGCAGCTGTCACTGTAATAGCAAGTGTTAAAATTATTACTTTTGTATTAATTTAGCTCTATATCGACAGAGTTGCTACATACGACAATCTCTGAGATTAAAGGCCTTCAGAGGCACGATGGGAGCTCAAGATACTTTATTTGGTCATCTATCTGCTGACCCGGCATATCGAAAGTCGCTTAGTTTGCAAGATCGCAAACAGAACGCGCATAAACAAGCAAAAACGTTTTCACGTAAAAAGACGGTCATAGCTTATGTTAAAAGTACTACAGTAACACCTTTGGTAGTACACATAGTTATTTCTGTCTGATCACAGACATCATCACTGACTGATTGTTATGTACACAGATGTCGGCTGATGTAAACACTTTATTTAGGAAGATGCCGTTTGTCCTACCGAAAATGTATGTATAATATGTAGGTACCATTGCTACGGAATAAAAAGATCATGGCCTTCTTTAGAGAAACTAAAAGACTTTGTTCAATATTGTGTTGCTGCTCAAATAAGTTTAAACGTTGGTTTGCCATATAACGGACTATTCGCGTTGTCACCCTTTTTTACCCCCGTATAGAACGAATTTTCAAAAAGTCCCATTCTACCCATTTAGTCCGACTAGGCGTTTGTTTGTTGTTGTAAATGAAACTCTAAAAGTATTATCTTAGGGTATATCTATATAACACTTTTAGGGGTGTTATAACACCGTGCCGGACCAAGTGGGTTGTTCACTTACACTATAAAAGGAATCATGGTGCAAAGTCGTAAGTTTTTGATCTTAGTATTTTAGGCTGTGCGTTGATATGTCAGTCAGTCAGTCAGCCAGTCAGTCATTAATCAGTTTTCATTTTTATATATTTAGATTATTGATTTTCGCAACGTGGCTGGCAGAGCTGGATGAGAGTCTGAGAAAAGCCGCGCATGCAGGCAGGAGATGTTGATGATGATGATGATGATGATGATGATGACGATGACGACGATGACGATGACGATCAAGCCAAATAGAAAAACCAATTGAAGGAAATTCTTATTTCGCAATGTTAATTTTGCAAAAAAAAATACATTAACCTATTTGTACTAATCTATATTAATTAAAATCAATTGCCATATTATGTATGACGGAGCATCACTTGAGAACGGCTCGACTGATTTGGCTGATTTATTTTTTGTTGTGTTCGTAATTGTCTGGATGTGGTTTGTATAAAAAAAAAGGTTTTCGAGCTGGTAAAACAATCACAGAAACGGGTGTTTGTTCACTGAAGCGGACAGCAAAGGTGTCGGCAGGAAGGCATGAGTCCAGGGTGCCAAGTTTATACGAGTTTCAATGGGTATTGATCACGAAAACGAGAATTTGTATGGCAAAATTTAATTCTTCTCGTATGTCGCCAGGAGGCGCTGCTTCAATGCCATACTAATTAACCGACTGCAAAGGAAGGGTTATGTTTTTCGCGCCTATCTTGTATGTAATATTCTTTATTACCTCATATCTCCAGAGCTGCTGAACGGATTTACATAATTGAGTTATCGTTAGATTCCTCTTAGCTACCCAATTGTTCTTAGATAGGTAACGTTAACAAAAATCTAATTAGAGAGCTCAACACAAGGATTTCAAAAAGGTATATCATGAAATTTGTCAAACTAAAAAGACAGAAATAAAATAAAAATTAAAAAAAAAAAACAAAAAACCCGCCTGCGTAAAAAATAATAAGTAACTAAATAGAAAATCAACTGAAAAGGCCGGAACAAGTAAATAATTAAAAATTCAATTTATTAACTTGTTCCGGCCTTTTCAGTTGATTTTCTATTTAGTTACTTATTATTTATTACGCAGGCGTGTTTTTTGTTTGTTTTCGTTAACGTAATCGAATGAATACGGATAGTAAACAAAACTCACACTATATAGGCACTCAGTAGTTGGACGTTTATAAGCTGATGATGAAGACTTTCGTCATTGTCATCCTTAGAGCATTTGGTTTAATGCTCTAAGTTGTCATCCCATGTATTTTCGTAAATTTCATATTTTTTTAGTAATAATCAGTCTAAAAAGTATTTACACGTCCGTCCTTCGATTTTCGATTATATACCATGTTTGGGTCAAGTCTAACAAATATTGTCTCTGATCTGTGTAGGATCTAGAACTATAAGCATTTTTAATTTTGTATAGCATAGTAAGTAAATGTTAAATTTTTTCTCATTTGGTTTATAAATACATTTGATACCAAACTTTTTATAGGTACCGACTAAATTATTATAATCATGAATAAAATTAAATGCGAAAGTAATAAAAACAAAATAGAAAATCGCATCATGGCTCTGCATCTTTATGACAAAACCTAAAATAACTTTTTACTGGAGTTTAACTATTTTATACGAGTGTAACGCGAAAATGTTTGCTCTAAAAATAAATCAAAACATGCTTACCTAATAGAAAGATGCAGACAGCTAAAATATTATGTTTCCAGAAATACATCTTCAATACACAGAAGTTCAAGTGGAGTATTATTAATATCCAATCACCATTTTAATACACACACTGATTTCACCTTTTTTTTGAACAACAAACAAATAACATTTTCTAAATAAATCGCAAATGTTCAAACCATCACAGATAACACTTGAAAGAACTGTTTTTATCGCTTAGAATCAGATTTTATCTTGCAACTTCATAAACGGAACGATTACAGACGAGTTTTAAACTACATAATCACTGATTAACGCTTATTTTATTGTGTTGGTTATAGATTTTTTTCGTTTCGCGAGACAACACTGCCGTTTTAACGTGCGTGTTGACACGACAGAGTTTGGAATACGACTGAACGCTAACGATGAAGAAAGAAAATATTAAGCGCGTTTTCAGGAGTGCCATGACACCGCAAAGACACAGAATGACAAAAATATGGCTAACAGTAAAAATAATGTACAAACACTATAATATTAATGATTAATGATTGTGCGTGCGGGCTGTTGTAATGAAGATTATCCCCATGATAATCTTAATAAACTAAAAGAAATAGGCACCTTTGCCTATTTCTTTTAGTCTACGTTAATAGGTACTCATATTAATTTATTTTGACGATGATTAACAGCTAATTTACTAGAATAAACATTTATACAGCTTGAAAAAAGACAAAGTGATTCAGTCCATTCATTCCTTTTCATTCCTTTTGTTTTCCAAAAGTTGTTGACATGTCATGGGGTGCGGGTTCGAATCCCGCTCGTGGAATTTTTTCAACACTTTATCTTTTTACAAATTGTAATTATTATTAATATTTGCGTAAAATTATATGTAAATAATCATTTTTTTTACCTTTTATATATAAATAAGAATTTATTTATATATAAAAGCTTTTGCTATTGCTTTAACAATGGCATCGGAACATAAACATTCAAATGACAAGCTGCCATTTTGAAAATACATCAATTTTCATTTTATTTCAAAAGATAAACTGACATGTCAACATTTTTTAGAAAACAAAAGGAATGTTTAACAAAATAATTTGACCAAAATACAATACGTATTTTTTTAAACAATACAATAATAATCTTCAGAAGTTTGTTTCTGACGCTTAGCTGCTGACAAATAACTGTCGAACTTTTCCTACATGCAGAAGATGAGAACATCTCGAACGGAGTCGCAGGCTTAAATGGCCTAGACAGTGCGAATTTTATTTACTAATCGAATCCATTCGATCACATTTAACCTAAACGAGATTTGGTATGGGAGATTTTAAACTCTCCTCGTTTGTCACTATAGGGTGCTGTTTGAGATAAAATATTGTTACTAGTTTAATACCATACAAAGTCTCGATTTTGTTAATGTTACCATATAGCAAAGAAAATTCGCACTAGCTACCCTGGAGACAACCTTTCGTTAAGAACCTTTAAACATTTCGATATCCTAAACCATTAACATTCAATTCCAAGTTATTAAAATCAAAATAAGATTTTGTATTTGAAAATTTTTCAAAATTGCCACTTCTCAAGCACTCTAAATAAATTATTGTATCGTAAGAAAATGTGCTACGGTTGTATCTCTCGGAGTTAAAAGAAGGTATTTTTAAGTGAAAGATTTTCATTCAAAAATTAGTCATAGTTATAGTTAGTTAGGTAGGTACTATAATTAATCGAAATGAAACACTTCATAGTCTAGAAAATATTGTAGAAAAAGGCAGAAGGTGTCAGAGCAAGCCTCTCAGTCGAAAAGAGTATATTGTGCAACTCCTCAGACCATTATGTGCACCTTCAAAGAAAATCGAATCTGCGACAAATCGAATTGAACCTAATTCTTAAATACCGTTGTTCTTGACGATTCGTATAAAAGATGATATATAGAGTATAAAGAGATATGACGAGTATACCTAACTAATAGTGGTGGTACATAGGTACCATTGAAAGCCTTTTAGAGTAAGTACTTTATGCGCAAAGCAGAATATAGAGTTAGCTATGAAAAAGTGCTATGAAGCAGCGCTCAAGTCTCTTATATCGCCCCGAATCAACTCTGGCCTTGTTCTAGAAACCACCAAATCTACCTACAACAACAACCTATCCGAAACCGGAGGACTTCAGGCTCTTCGCTCTTAAAGACGTTGCCAAATTTATAGCATCTGTCTTTACAGAGGAAGAAGAGTGAAAGGATGGGGTTGCACAAAAGATCCCAATGGGTCGAAGTGTTACTGCGAGAGGGAAATCTCAGCAGGCCCCACTAAGATAAGAAGATAAGATAAGATAAGAAGTACTTAATGTATTTGTTTATGTAGGTAGTACTAGAAACAGATACACAACAACATACACGATACACGACAAATACTTTACAGTAACTTATATATTTGTTTTTTCTGGCAAGAGCTGGATGAGAGTAGCCGCGGATCGTGCTCGGTGGCGATCATAAGAAGAGGCCTATGTCCAGTAGTGGGCGTGTGTATGCTGATGATGATGATGATGATGATGATGATGATGATGATGATGATGATGATGATGATGATGATGATGATGATGATGATGATGATGATGATGATGATGATGATGATGATGATGATGATGATGATGATGATGATGATGATGATGATGATGATGATGATGATGATAGGTAATGTGTGTATGTAGTCACGAGCATTAACAAGTATTTAATTTTGAGTAGTTTTGGCTCATATTCCAGTGCAATAGTGCAAATTAATGTTATGAATGTGATATAATTATTGGCTTTTATTTAAATAAACTTGTATTGTAACACTACAGGAGAAAAAAACAGCCCTTGCTGAGTTTCTTGCGGCTGCTTCTCGGTACAAGGTCTCCACCGTAGGGTTTACGAAGTCATGGCTTTGAATTGACGTTCAAAAAACACTTGTAAAAGTTCATTGTGAATTTAAAAAAAAATGAATTTTGATTTTTTTATTGTAATAAGAGTTACATTTGCTAGTGACTGTACAGATAGCAGTTACTGGAGTTGCGCAGTCATATTCGTATTCCTTGGCCAATGAGAGTATACTTGGTGCCAAAATTCATACCTAATTAATTTTGATTGCTATCGTTTCCGTAATAGTTGCTATTTATGAAAGGTCATATAGGTACGTTTCATATCTAGATTTAATATATTATAAAATTATAAATATAAATCAGTAGCAGTAACACAATATATTCTATATCAATACTAATATTATAAAGAGGAAACCTTTGTATTTTTGTATGTGTGTATGTTTGCAACGAATAAACTCATAAACTACTGGACCGATTTAAAAAATTCTTTCACCATTAGAATGCTACATTAGTGCTGAGTAATTTAGGCTTAATAAAAAAGAAAAAAATGCGGTACGAAGTCCGACGGGTCAGCTAGTTATATTATAAATGCGATGGTGTGTTTGTTTCTTAACGATTATTTGTCCTTATTGTACGTGGAAACCGAGTATGGTTTGACGTGATGCCTGTAATCTCGTCTACTACTGATCAACCAAAGTCCGCTGAAAATTCCGCCTGAAGAATCTCATCAAACACTCATTAGGGCTTTTTCATTTCTTTTTCAAGAAAAAACCTTAAGATAATACTGATATGTTTTAAATATAAATTAAAAGAATGAGTTGTATTAATAATAATATATTTTATTCATCATTCAAGCTACAAGTTATTCTCTTATTTTAATAACAATTGTCGATACTAAATACATAATCTTATGAGAATTACGTTGGCAGCTGTGATAGTAAAAACTGAGTTACTGCTGCCAGCACCCTCCAACTGTATGGTTCAACATCAAATAATTTCTTAACATTTGAAACAAATGAAAGTGTTAAAAAAAAATATATATGAATGAATGAATGAATTAATGAATCGTTTATTTCCTCTCCACAATAATAAATAGGTCTTAATAATTCTACGACTTAGTGCTAATTGTAGTTGTAGGTTTATGGTAAAACCATATCCTATATTTATGACTATGGTTTATGACCTATATCGTAAATTATATATGTAAATTATGAAATAGTTTGAGTAGTAAAAAGGACGTATTTTATTAAAAGGGAAGATGAAAGAAACGAAGCTGTTCGGTGCAACCATACTCGTAACACTGTAGCTTGTACATTTTGAAGTATACCTACGCATTTTTTTGTGTAGGTTTTGATCTTGCTAGAATAAATACCTAACGATGAATGATGAGCTTCTTGCAATGACAGAGAAACTGCAAAGTCGGCACTATTGATATTACTAAGACAATCATGGCTCGTTACCAGAAGTTCTGACCAATTAACAAAACGATTCGTTAATCTGTACAAAGCAATGTAGATACAATTAACTACTATACTATATTATTACTACTGCAGTGTTTTTGGCATAAAACACAGTTGTTGACGTCTTAGATCAACATGTTTCACATATTATTCAGCATGCAAAAATAAAATAACTTTGTTTGTGTTCAAGCTTCGCCTTGAGTTCAGTGAAATCTTCTCTATTTAATTTGCAACTTTGCCATGCAAAATTATTTTGAAATTAAAAAAGCGAATACATTTTCTTTATTAAGTTATTTATTTCTATTGAGTTACCGATACTCTGGATTCCCTGGAGATTTCCCTTTTTTTTAAAATCCTTTTTTAAATAAAATCCCACTTCTTATAATCGGGTTTAGGCGCCCATGAGGATTCTCAATACCTTAACTTAATTAACTACTTAGGTACTTAATACTTTTATTCATCATCATCATCATCACCTTCGGTTTTATCATCACTTATCGTCATTAGTGCTTAACCGAAAGAAAAAAAACACTAGCTTATTTTATGTTAGAGTGGACCATAAACCACCGCGCGCCCAGTGCGGTGCTGATGCAACCGGGACGGCTTTACGTGCCATCCGAAGCACGAAGGAGCTCGAGATTATACATTTTAGTCATCCATCTGATGACCAGCCTTTGAGAAAGTTGCTGAACTTCAGCAATCGTAGACCGAGCGCGTTAACCACTGCGCCATCGAGCTCCTATCTTATAGCAAAACAAATATTTATTAAAAAAAAAAAAACAAATGTTGAAAAAATTTCCACGAGCCGGACCCGGAATGTCAGAAAGGTGCAGGTTCAAATCCTGCTCGTAGAAATTTTTTCAACATTTGTGTTTTTGTAATTTGTTCGCAATAAAATTTGCGTTAAAAATTATTTGAACAATATTTATTATTTTTATTGTAGCACGATAATAATGTGTCATTCTTTGTGTACAACGAGTATAAAGAGTTATTAGGTGCTGTATGTTTCTCTCAATGCAAAATAAAATAAATAAAATAATGTAAACTTAGGATGATCAGGCGGGAGGTGGAGCTTGCATGCTGCATTAATAAATTAATTAGTTAACGGAATTTACACTAGGGTAGTGGCACAATTTATCGATACTTTAGGCCCAGTGGTTAATACAATTGTCATCGCTAAAAAATGAAATAATTTTCATTGAAATTGTACGGGATAACAGCTAGAAAGCAGGAGGTGGTCTGAATTCAGACTAACATCAGTTGCTGACTCCTATTTTCAATGGTTAAGGCGAAGGGTAAAGCACACTAGCGCCACCAATTGATAATTTGACAATTACTAACGGACCGGATCTTTTTTTAAACATTGCGTACCGTCCGATAACAGGAGAGATAGAGAGAGAAATAAGGCCCTAGCATTTAAAAAAAAATCAGGCTAGTTTTTTTTACTTTTCCTGACACAAATTGTAACAAATTGACAAATTGTAATATTTTAAGAGCGGCCTCTCTGTCGGCTCTTTTGAATGAAACTAGAGGCACGTGTAAGCGGTGAAGGCATTGCGGCCTCTCTGTTTCGGCTCCTTTAAATTGAAACTACCGAAAGTGCTTTATTTTTCTTTTTAATCGAAATGTCTATTGGCGTTTTTCTTGAAAACTAGCGTATAAAAATTTAAGCTTTTTTCATCATCATCATCATCATCATCATCAGCCATATGACGCCCACTGCTGGGCATAGGCCTCCCCCAAGGATCGCCACACCGATCGGTCCTGCGCTGCCCGCATCCAGCGGCTTCCCGCGACCTTGACCAGATCGTCGGTCCACCTTGTAGGGGGCCTGCCTACGGAACGTCGTCCGGTGCGTGGTCGCCAATCGAGAATCTTTCCGCCCCAACGGCCATCGGTTCTCCGCGCTATGTGTCCCGCCCACTGCCACTTCAGCTGAGCAATCCTCCGAGCGATGTCAGTTGTTTTAGTTCTCCTGCGGATTTCATCATTTCTGATTCTATCGCGCAGGGAAATACTGAGCATCGCTCTCTCCATTGCTCGCTGGGTGACCTTGAGCCTTCTTATGAGACCCATAGTAAAGGACCACGTCTCACTCCCGTATGTAATCACTGGCAACACACACTGGTCAAAGACTTTTGTCTTGAGACATTGAGGAATTTTGGATGCGAATACATCACGTAACTTCCCGAATGCAGCCCATCCGAGCTGGATTCGTCGAGAGATCTCTTTCTCGAAGTTGGACTTACCTAACTGGACCGTCTGTCCCAGGTAAACGTAATGGTCAACAACATCGAGTGTAACGTTCCCAACATTAACTGGAGCGGGTACAACATGGGCATTGGACATGATTTTCGTCTTGTCCATGTTCATCTTAAGACCCACTCTTTGAGAAGCATTACTGAGATCTTCGAGCATTGTGTTCAGGTCTTCCAAGGTCTCAGCTATGAGAACTACATCATCGGCAAACCGAAGGTTTGTAAGATACTCGCCATTAATGTTGATGCCGTATCCTTTCCAGTCTAGAAGCTTGAAGATATCCTCCAACGCAGCTGTGAACAGTTTCGGAGAAATAACGTCTCCCTGTCTCACACCTCGCTGTAGTTGGATAGGATTAGAGCTTTGGTTCTGTAATCGGACCGACATAGTGGCGTTTTGGTATAAGTACCTCAGCACTTCGATGTACCTGTAGTCTACTTGACACCTCTGGAGAGACTGCAGCACTGCCCAGGTCTCGATCGAATCGAAGGCTTTCTCATAGTCCACGAACGCCAAGCAAAGTGGCAAGTTATACTCTTCTGTCTTCTGTATAACTTGACGCAGCGTATGGATGTGGTCTATGGTACTGTAGCCTTTTCGGAACCCGGCTTGTTCGGGAGGTTGGAAGTCGTCGAACCTGCGCGCGAGACGATTCGTAATGACTCTCGAAAACAGCTTGTAGATATGGCTCAGAAGCGAGATGGGTCTATAGTTTTTCAGGAGCGTCTTATCACCCTTTTTGAAAAACAACATCACATCGCCTCTGCTCCATGCCTTTGGCGTTCTGCCCTCGAGGATAACGGAATTGAATAGCTTCTGGAGGACCTTAAGTATCGGTTTATCACCCGCTCTCAGAAGCTCTGTTGTGATTCCGTCATCACCCGCCGCCTTGTTGTTCTTAAGCTGCTTGAGAGCCATTCTAATCTCATACAGGCTGACGTCCGGGATATCTTCGGTATAGTGTCGGGTCAGCTTGGCTCTAGGATCTTTAGCCTTGCTTTCAACAGGTGTTTTTGTGGAGTAAAGCTGGCCATAAAAACTCTCGATCTCTCTCAGAATTTCAGGTGTTGATGAAATGATGTCACCTACCTCAGTTTTCAGCCTCGTCATTTGACTTTGCCCAATAGACAGATCTCTTGCGAACACTTTGGAGCCTTTATTGCGCTCAATCGCCGACTTAATACTTTCGGTATTAAATCGGCGAAGGTCACTCGTCAAGGACTTAGAGATCTGCCTATTTAGCCTACGATAGCGAAGGGCATCCGCTGAGCCATGTAGCCTCATTTCATGTCTCTGTTCCATGAGTAGCAGTGTGTGGCTGGAGAGTTTCTTTAATTTAGGACGGCGGGTTTTAAAATACTTGGACCCTACCGTACGGACAGTATCCACCACCATGTTGTACACATCGTCCACGTCGATGCAATTTTCAAGAGTTTCGAAGCGGTTCTGGAGCTCAAGCTGAAAGCACTCGGGGTTTTGTATTTGAGCCGGTAGAGGTCGGAGCGTAGATTTAATCAGTCGAGATCTTTCGAGCTTGACGTTGATATTCAATGTGCCTCTGACCAATCGGTGATCGCTTCCTGTCTTAACAGCGTTGATCACGGAGACATCATTGAATATTTGCTTCTTCGTCGACATGATAAAATCTATCTCATTTTTGACTTTACCGTCCGGACTGATCCAGGTCCATTTGCGGCTTACGGGCTTCCTGAAGAAGGAGTTCATCATATAAAGATTCTCCCTCTCCATGAAGTTTGCCAGCATCTGGCCTCTTGCGTTCCGTTGCCCAGATCCAAATTGCCCCACTCTCAGCTCATCACCGCAACGTTTCCCTAACTTTGCATTAAAATCCCCCATCACAACCGTATAGTGAGTTCTGTGGCTATGCATGGCTTTTGAAATCTCCTCATACATAGCCTCCACTTCGTCATCGTCGTGTGTCGAGGTCGGAGCGTAAACCTGTATGACATTCAGTGAATATCGTTTGGATATTCTGAGTATCAGGTACGCTACCCTGCTTGACACACTTCCGATGGTAACCACGTTGTTGACAAGGGACTTATGGACGATGAATCCGACACCACCAAGGGACAGTTGGTCACCCTCCCGGTGGTATAGTAAGTTACCAGATTGTAGGATAATCGAGTCCTCTCCCTCTCTTCGGACTTCAGATAAGCCAATGACATCCCAGTGTAACTTACTAATAGCCTCTTCCAGCTCTGTGAGCTTCGCGTCGGTCCTCAATGTGCGCGTGTTGTAGGTTGCCAGGTCGAGTCGTTTATGTTGGTAGCCGGATCTTACCCGGAGATTCTTAGCACCCCTTGCCCTGCCGTTACCGTAGCCGCTACCGTAGCTAGGAATGGCAGGGCCGCCGGGGACTGGGGGCCTATTTGTGGGTTTGTTGTTCATGTTGGGGGGGGGGGTTTGCCATAATCGCCACGCTTGGCAGGCGGGTTGGCGATCGCAGTATGGCCTACTGTTTGAGGGAGGCGCTGCTGCCCGTCTCCTGAAGGCGGTTTTCCCTTTGTCGCCTTCTACGACTCCCACGGGAAGATAGGGGGTAATGCTATTCTAAGCCGGCATCACACGGCAAGCTTTTTTCATAAAAATTGTTTATTATGTTGTTGAATTTATCCTCAAAATATTTGCAGTTGATAAAATGTAACCCTATATATATTATATTATATATTACATATGTGCTTGTTTCTTTCAGTATAATGTAGCTAGCATACGACTAAATATACGAGAACAAGAGTTAATCTATGTCGATAGTTATCAGCAGCAGTAGCACTTATTCAAACAAGATAAAGCTGGTTGATATTCTTGAATAATCTACTTTACATTATATTTACTCTTATGCGTGTTTCGCAATGAATTATGTAACATATTATTACTATTATATAACAGTAACTACAACATTGTCTACTGGACTTTTATCTATACGTATTATAGTAGATATTAACTTAGTAAATGAGTTGTTTTATATAGTTGTGCCAATTTAATAAATAAATAATAGTATCTTATAGTAACTTAGTATCTCGTAGGTTAATGGGCTTATCCCTTATGTATGGTGGGATCCAGGGATACCAGGGATACCAGGAGATTCTATTAAGGTATAGGTCACAATGGTGAATGAATGAATGAATGATTACGGTCATGGCCACCACTTCAACTTCTACCCCCATATTCATAAAAACTATTTAAGTATAATTTAGTTAATCATTGTTTTGTTTCTTTTTCTCAAATTCAAAATGACGTTTGTGTGACGTTGAGAAAACAATGCCGTGGGGTCCGAATGCTCATGTTTTGTTTAATGACATCTCCAAACGGCTGGTTGACACTTCCCATTACCCAAAGGCTGGCTTTTTTCTTGGCCAGAGACTAAGCATTGCCATTCAACGTGGCAATGCCGCAAGTCTCTTGGGTACTTTACCAGTCGACTGCGACGCGGAGGAATTTTTTGACGCCATATTTTAGTTTTATATTAGTTTTATGCTTAAATAGTTTTATGAATAAGTGGGCTAGTTGGAATGGCGCTGCTGGTGCGCCCGAAGATGGCTAGCATAGCCGATCTTCTTAGTAAACTGGCGCGCCCAAGGAGCGCACGTAAGCTCACCATAAACTAAACTAAATAGATTGACGCGGGTCGGAGTTTCAGCTTATCGCGTTTTGTATCGAGATCAGTTTTACGCTCCTCGTAAAGACAAACTTGCCTCTTCACACACCCGCGCCATTCAGAGCGTTGCAATGCGCTGCCAAACCTTCCCACTTGGACGGATCGATATTGCAACTTTTCATATGCCTTGGCACTGAGAATACAGGGGAAGAAGAGTGAAAGGATAGTGTTTAGTATTTTACTACTAAATTGAGTTTAAGCTCGACGGCGATAGATGGCGCCCCGATCGCTTCTTCCTGTTTGTCCGAATAAGTGCACGGTTAAAGTCGGCTCTCACGACATTATTCATATTTCGTTTTTTAATATGTATTATCATTGTCAAAACCTATATTGAAAGAACAATAAAGTCTGTGAGTGAAGTGAATGTTTTTATTATCATCCCAAGAACCCAATAGACTTAACTTTAACAGATGGTGTTGCATGAAAGATCCCGATGGGACGAAGTGCTACTGGGACTTCCAGTAAACCTAGGGTTTGATCGGCCACCTGGTTGGTTTAAAAAATTAAAATATTTCGAAAATAAGTGTTACTGCCTTTTTATTTTGTGCCTTTACTTTTGAATAAGCAAACGACAATATGCAAAGGAAATCTTCTTGTTCAATAAATAAGGAAATTAACTGAAAAACTGAAGTAACATTTTCATTACCTAAGTATAATTTAACTATTGTAAAGTGAAGTTGATCGATGATCGTAAATCTAAATTTATAAGCGTGACGTCACATCCTTCGTAACGTTCACATAATCTAGGTTTTTATTAGTATACGAGCTGACCCGGCGGACTTTGTACCCCTTTAGTTTCCATCATTGAGTTAAATATTATATCAATGGTTTTATGACAACAAAACAAGCAAATCATTTTTTATTGGAAAATTAAATTGTCGTTTTTAGTACATTTTTTTTAAATTTTAAATATAGCCTATGTTACTCAGCGCTAATGTAGCATTCTAATGGTGAAGAATTTTTTAAATCGGTCCAGTAGTTTTTGAGTTTATTCGTTGCAAAGATACATACATACATGCATACATAGATACATACATACATACATACATACATACATACATACATACATACATACATACATACATACATACATACATACATACATACATACATACATACATACATACATATATACATACATACATACATACAAAAATACAAAGGTCTCCTCTTTATAATATTAGTATAGATTCACAAAGGAGAATTTAATCACGAATGCCATATTGATTTATTATATGTAGTAGTCAACTCAATGCTATCAATTAGTAATTAGCACACAATCTACTTGAGACATGTGGCGGGCAGTCTCATCAATGAATGAAGTTTTTTACATAACTAACTAACTTATTACTAATGTTATTTATTATTCACCTGAGTTGAGTTATTCTTCTGCTGATAATAATATTTCTGAGATAATTGTGTATAACAGATTTAATAATTAATATATATCTATCTAGCTAATGAATTCTAATGTATTGGACTTATTACGTTAACCAATTCACCAAAGAGATGTAGGTACTCGTTACAATCGCAATTAAATACGTACCCACGGCAGTTATGCCCTACGGATGTGTTTAAAGGTAAATGATAACAGTGCGATAAATATCCAACCAACATATGGTTGATTGAATACAAAAATAATTGTATGACTAGGTAAATATTCACTTATCTGCAAAAACAAAATGTGATATTAACGATAATCCGCGGAATTTGTTGTAAGTCAATCACCTCGAACTATCTATAGGATATTAGTCATTTTTATAAATGTAATAAAAATATATTACAGATTAACAGTTTTTGTCACATTATTAGTAAAAAAATAAGTATATCTTTTAGATTTATTACCTACTAATACTAATATTATAAAGAGGAAACCTTTGTATTTTTGTATGTATGTATGTATGTATGTTTGCAATGAATAAACTCAAAAACTACTGGACCGATTTAAAAAATTCTTTCACCATTAGAATGCTACATTAGTACTGAGTAACATAGGCTATATTAAAAAAAATGTACTAAAAACGACAATTTAATTTTCCAATAAAAAATGACTTGTTTGTTTTGTTGTCGTGGAAACCATTGATATAATATTTAACTCAATGATGGAAACTGTCAAAGCGGTACGAAGTCCGCCGGGTCAGCTAGTTACCTATATTTTGTGATGAATATAGATATAAGTACATAAACGTCATGAAATAAACGTTTTACTATTCTACACAAAAAAAAACATTGACCACATCACCAGAAGTGTTCCGTCTCCCAATAAAACCATTTTATTGCTGTCGAAAATTGCAATAAAACTGATAAAAATATACAATACTTATATATAATATCCTTCTGGCTATTTGGCACACTTCCACACAGCCCTAGACTGATGTAAGCAAAGTCCAAAATGTTTATATGAGTGTATTGCACTTGTAGTTAAAAAAAATCTAAATAACTTGTTGTGTTTATATAAAAATATTTATATATATATTTAATTTTGTCACTGTATTTTATATAAATATTTAATTCAACTAAAAAATAAAAGTAAAAATTAACTTGTTGTGGTTAAGTTCCTCAAAAACTGACCATGCTGGAAGAACTGCCCACGTATTCGCTCTCACGCACGACCTGACTCAGCTGGTGAACCAGCCCACCAGAACCAAAGTCAAAGTCAAAGTCAAATATTTTTAATTCAAATAAACTTTAGAAAAGTGCTTTTAAATCGTCCAAACATTTTTTTACCTACTACCCATTCAGGACGTCTATTTTTTAGTTGTGGAGAAGAATGGGCGCAAGAAACTCCACAGCTTTAATATAAGTAACGACATTTACAAAATGTATATTATGTATATGTATAATATATGCCGTAACCAAGTTATACAAGTTTAAAATTACTTAACAATATTTTAAATTAGAAATACCTGTTGGTGTGATTGGAGCATTTTAAAGCCATGCTGTCTTGTCTTGATCCCAGATATAGTCGGTCACGCGCCCTCTTTACTGGACCTTCTGCTGACGGGTTGCCCAGCTGGTTACGAGCCCAGTGGTAGTTCGAGCTCCTTTAGGATCTTTGGATCACTGCTTGGTATCCAGCAAAAGGCCGCTACCGCCTTCAGCGGTATCGAAACGCCAGATTTGGCACTACTCGTCGGCAGATTGGGATGGTATGCGGGACTATTTGGCATCCGTTCCTTGGGGGCAGCGCTGCTTCAGTGGGAAGGACCCGACAGCTAGTGCGACTGCAGTTGCTGATGAGATAGTCTTAGAATGGAATACTATATTAGGTTTTTTTTTAAATATTTACGGGTAAGCACAGGTGCCTTGATCTCACCTGATGTTAAGTGATGATTGATAAGGCCATTTGGTGGAAGCGCACTTCACCCAGGATCATCAACTAGTGAGGCACTGGCTATTATCTCTAGCTACCAGAACATAACAATGCTACAAACTTTGATGTTATGGCGACATATTTAGATAAGATGGTGGTAGCTAGCCAGGCGGACAAACAAGTCCTACCACCAACGAAACCGAGTACACAAAGATGTACCCCCCGCTAGGAATCGAACCCGGGACCTCTGGGTCTAAACCGGTGGTCTTAGCCACTAGATCACAGAGGCGGTTCAACCGCGAGTGTGCCAACGCTGTTATTAACCGGCAGACGGCATACCGCGCTTGGATCAGAGGCTCAGCCTAAGGAGATCCTGAGACCCGCACACTGAAAGCAGCCTATAACAATGCCACCAAGTCCTGCAAAAAGGCTTACATTAGAGCGGATGCCCAGCGCGTTGCACAGGTTGGTCAAGAATTACTGACGCATCCTACGGGCAGCCGTAGCTACTGGCGTCTAGCCAAAGCCATGCTATCTAACTTCTGCCAACCCTCGCTGAGATGTCCTGACGGATCTTTAGTTCACAAGCCGCAGGAGAAGGCCGATCTCCAGGCCGGACTCTTTGCGGCTAACTCCCGAATCGATAACTGCAATGCACAGCCACCAACAATTCCTCACTGTGGCCACACAATGCCTGATATTAAAATCAGGCAGTGCGATGTACGTGCGGAGCTGCAGTCAATCGATGTTATGAAAGCTAATGGCCTTGATGGCATCCCAGCAATAGTATTAAAAATGTGTACAGCGGAGTTGTCCCCCGTGTTAACTCGTCTTTACCGTCTCTCGCTTTCTTCAGGCTGTGTGCCGATATCTTGGAGAGATGCTAATGTGCAACCAGTTCCGAAAAAAAGAGATCGGTCAGATCCGACTTGATTTTAATTAATCTTGACGGTTTTTATCTAGCAAATCCTCTCACTGCGGCCAAGACACCTTTAGCCGATAATTGATCAGTCGTCGCACATGACGACTGATCAATTATCGGCTCACAAGATCACAAGCCTGCGCTATTGGCAGTGAGAAAACCCAAGCCTTAAACCTTATTCCTTCCACCTTCCACTCGTTACTTTAGGTCTATTGGTAAAGTATAAGTAGTTATTACCAGTAGTGGCACCAGTATTGAACAAGAACCAGTAATCGACATAATTTTCCTTTAAAGGTCAAATGTCAATGTCAAGAAAATGTCAGCATCTGATTTCGTCTGTAGCTACAATTAAATACAGACCACCTACTTTTCGGCTGGTATCCGGTAAAATTTCAATGATAATTATGTTGTGTCGAAGACTGGGCTTAGAGTGTCGATCACTGGTGCAAATACTTTTTAGTTACTTTTTGTAATATTTTTTTTAATGACCATTTGCTATAGTTACTATGTATAACCATACTGTTTGATAAAAATCCCGTAAAACCAGCCTCACAATATTAGCTAAGTGTAATTGTACACTGTTTATCGAACGCGGCATAATTGAGAATCAATGCTGCGTGGGGACGGGCGACGTGGATTAATGGCTGTGACGTCATCCTGGGAGCAGAGTCAACATCTTGAAACCTGACCCCCGGGCTTTTAGAATATCTGTACTTTGAGTGTTTATCGCTGTTTTGGATATTTTCTATGCCAAAATTCTAATGGGTTTTTGAGAGAGAATGGCATTTTCAGCTTCACCGGGCTTATTTGGGAGCGGAAACTGCCGTGTGAAACGAATCGGCGTCAGAGGTTCTCTAGAGGGAACGGTATCACGTACTAGTGTGTGTCCCCGTGCCCTACTAGATTCTCCGAGGGGTTCTGATCGGAACAACCTGAGGGCGCCTCTACAGGCTCGGACCTCGGCTGGGGTTGACTGAGCCGTAGTGGTGGGGAAAAGCGCCCAGGTACTTGTCTGTACCTGGTATAGAGCGCGTGTGAACCGGCTCGGTTCGAACGGTACGAACCCTTGTTCTATGAGTGTATTCTGTAAATGTGTAGTGTCATTTAGGGGATCGGGCGAGGGTTCTAACTATATATCAGCACTAATTGTGCCTTGGCTAGTTTATTTACTATTCCCCAGTTATACTTATTCGATCGTTTTTGTTCCATTTTAATTTGATAACGTACTTAAAGTATCAAGTAGTGATCCCACGTACCACAGTGCTGGATTATTCAATAGGCCGTATAGGCCGCGGCCTAGGGGCAGCAGATTTCAGAGGGCGCTCGCTCGCTTTGGTAAGCCGTCAAGTTAAAAAGTTAAATATCTCTGCTATTTCGCCTTTTTGGAAACGAGTAAAAAATTATCACAAAATGAAAAAAAAATTGTATTACTCAATACTGCCAATCAACTCTTGAAATTTAAGTATAATAAGTATAATATATATTTAAGTATGAGGCCTATAATATTATGCTATCACTGATAGGTTTAGCCTAATGTTTGAACTTGGAAATTTGATTTTTGGCACGCGAGAGTTCTCGTTGTTGGATACAAATTATCAAATGTAGCAGATTTTGGAATAAACTCGACGATGTCACTTTTTCGGCTTCTAAAATCCACTGAGCGCACGCACCGCATCGGGCCGGAGTTTAAATAATTTTACTTTAGTGATATTATTAATTACAATTTTCGGCGGCGGCGGCGCCCGGCAGCATAAGAATAACAACTTATGCCGGCAGTATGTATCGTCCACTTGTGTCGGTGTCGCAAGCATCGCACGCGTACCTAGCGCTTTCTTTACGCATAAAATCGGCAAAATATCATCCTGATTATACCGAGCCGATACGCATCCATCTTGGAACTCGTGTTCGTACATATTTTGAAAGGAAAATTCACATTCTAAAAGTACTTTCTTTGTTTGTTGGCGAATTAATTTGTTAAATTTAATTTAATCTTCATTTGTTTTCCTAAATTTCTATCTCCGTAACCCCGTTAAACAACCTCCAGAGATCCTTTCAGAGTAAACACCTATAGGGTCATCCTTGAGAGGCTGAATTAGAGAGAATGCATGATGCATATGTAAACTTTAAAGAAAAATTTTCATTTTGAACTTTCAACACAAAGACTCACAGAACAAGCTCAATCTCTCGTACAACATTATTCCAATGATTAAGACGACCATTTGGTTCAGGAATGTGTACATTTTCACATTCACGTTTCCTCTAACAAGACTGCAGAGAAACCTGAATCAACATTTTTACTCAATACTTATCTCTACATTTTTGAGGAACTAGTCTTTGTGCAACGTTTACCCTAACTTGATATAGGTAAGTAGCTCTCCGTATCGCGCTTTGCACTCCGGCCAAAAATTATTCTAGAAAAAGGAGCTTTTCTTGTTTAAAAAGACTGAAGAATTATCAGAGGTCTTCATTATCTCAAGAAAAACTCTTTGGCTCTTCTATATATAGAGGCAGACATAACGCACACCATAAACTATGACGATATTATAGATGATTTCGCCAATAAAAAATCCCATAAAAAAGTGTAATTCTTGTTTCATTTTATACTTTTATTTTATGACTAATTTATTCATTCATTTCGCTTTTCAATACCCATCTAACCTACACACTTAAATACGTAAATTTGTTTATTGCCTAATAAAGGCCTAGGTAAATAGATACAAGTGAGTGTTTAAGATAGGTAGGAAGGAGGGGCGGCACAAAGTGAAGTGGCCTATACTTAAGAAAAGTATAAATCCGGTACTGACGTACCAACCTATAGTCATAGCCAGAGCCTTATAGGTATTTTATAAAACCTGTCAAACACTAAGTGTAAAGATTCAACTTCATTCAAATTCAAATTCAAATTCAAAATTATTTATTGCATGTCACATTGGTGTACATAGTAATTAAATAAATAGGTACAAAAAGTGTCAAAATAAACAATGTAGCGCCCCGTAAGGGCATAACATTAACAGAGGGAGTAAACTTATGTACTACAATACAAATTAATTTTTTATTTATTTTCCTCCCCCACCTAAGCTTTCCTGTTACTGGCTGACTTTCTCTAGCGGCACTTATCTTGTAGAGGTACATTAAAATTTTAAATACGTTTAAATACTAATAAAAATGAATTTATAATTTTTATTTCAATTTTTCAATTCAATTCAATTTCATTTAACAACTAAGATCCTTTCGTTTCATCGTGAGATACCTATGTAGAAAAAAATTAATATATTGTTATATAAATTACTTTTACTTGAATTTTTTATTAAAAACGACAAATAGTTATCTCAAAGTTTAACGACTTGCGGAATAATGCGGGTACTTGGTACTAGTTCTAAATACTTTCATGTATTGTCTTGTCACGCGTGACTACAGACCGATACCTGTCATAGTCATTATGCCGTACAAAACAGATTCAGTATTGGACAGACTTAGTAGTCTGAATTAGTATTGTAGTATTGTAGTAGAATTAGTATTCGATCGAAAATGTTTAGAGTGCACTATGTGAGTTTTATTTGCCATTCGGTAACGTCAACAAAACTTAACAAGTATAGCAAAAAAGACAAAGTGTTGAAAAAATTCCACGAGCGGGATTCGAACCCGCACCACATGACATGACATTGAATAAGGCTCCTTTCGCTTATAAAGTAAAAGTAGATAGTGGCGAGTTGGATTGAGCCACGACAGCATAGTTAGCAGTGCACCTGACCCGGCATGTCATGGTTCGAAACCCGCTCGTGGTATTTTTTCAACACTTTGTCTTTTTCAAATTGTGATTTGTTCGCAACAATATTTGCGTAAAATTATATGTAAATAATCATAAGTATGGCAAAATTACAACTTTGAATAAAACTCGCACTAGGCACCCTAGTGCGAAGGGTACCATACAATTCTCTTTTTAGGGTTCCGTAGCCAAATGGCAAAAAACGGAACCCTTATGGATTCGTCATGTCTGTCTGTCTGTCTGTCCGTCCGTATGTCACAGCCACTTTTTTCCGAAACTATAAGAACTATACTGTTGAAACTTGGTAAGTAGATGTATTCTGTGAATCGCATTAACATTTTCACTTCACAATAAATTTTGGGGTTCCCCATACTTAGAACTGAAACTCAAAAATATTTTTTTCATCAAACTCATACGTGTGGGGTATCTATGGATAGGTCTTCAAAAATGATATTGAGGTTTCTAATATAATTTTTTTCTAAACTGAATAGTTTACGCGAGAGATACTTCCAAAGTGGTAAAATGTGTGTCCCCCCCTGTAACATCTAAAATAAGAGAATGATAAAACTAAAAAAATATATGATGTGCATGGTAATGCAAACTTCCACCGAAAATTGGTTTGAAGATCTAGTAAGTAGTTTTTTTTTAATACGTCATTTATAATGTATAATATATTAATATGTACTTTAGTACGGAACCCTTCGTGCGCGAGTCCGACTCGCACTTGGCCGGTTTTTTGTTAACGGAATAAAACGTGAAATACTTTAAATAAAAAAATAAAAAAAGCCATTTAAATGTTTATTTATGTACAATATCTGTTGGTCTTCCTAAAATAAAACAAATAATATGTACCGGTACCTGGTAGCGAAATATACCCAACTACTTAAATAGTAACGTAAAATCGCACTGTACATGTTCTGTCATTGGTGGCTTTGTCGAACGACTGGAGGAGCATCTAAGCACCCCGTCACGCTCGACGAAGTGTTAATATCGTTGTTTGAGTTTGTAGACCTTCGCAAACACTTCTTGCTTCTGTGGCGAATATAATAATATACTATATGTATTTATTACATTACTTTTCACCATCAGCTATGCTCTAAATTGGTATTTCAGAATTCAAAACGTTTTGTTCAGTTTAAGCTACAATCATTGAGCTCATTTTAATGTCACTGCGACAATTGATTCGTAAGTCTACAGGCCGGGACGTTATACCGAGAGGAATAGACGGATTTAGGAAAAACCGCGGAATCTGGGACCCGTGGACGTGAATCCACAAGACCACAGAGGCGGTGATACATACATGAATAAAAATATTTCTTGTTGTACGAAATAAAGCAGAAATGATAATTTAACTTTCAAATGGCGCTGTATGATGCAATATTTTATCTGACGGTTGTAAAATCGGCACCTCTACCATTTAATATCGATACCATAGAACTTTTAAAGAAAAACAGTCATTCATCTTATGAAATCTGTTTAAAAGCTTTTCAGTGAAATGGTTTTTCCGATATTGCATGTCCAAAGTCCATTTATTTTGTTATTTCACGCCTACATGAATCATGATAAATTCTTTGGCTATCCGTCCACGCTTGCTAATGAAACCGGTCAATAATGGTGCCGGCCCCATCGAGCTGGTTCAGATCAATGGAGCTTGGGTATCTATCATGTATAGATCGATGTATAGTACCTTAATACATGAACCCTGTTAGGGCATTGTAATTACAGTATTTATAATTATTATTATTACCCATACAACAGAAAAAAAATATAAAAATAAAATAACATAGATAGGTAACCGCATACATACATTTTTAAGGCATAGCAAGAACAATACTTCTAACTAATTAGATTAAGAGTGGATTTCACCAACATCCAATTTATACGAGAGTAGCTATCCAAGTATATCTTTACTCTTATGATTTTATCTACGGCTAACTTTGGTTTCATTTCACCAGATTAATCTATGGCTAAGTTACTCTCGCATAGTTACTCCGTGATGATGAACGAATGATACGAACGAAAATATTAACCACCAAGCATAAAAGTACATTCATACCATGCCTGAGCAATATGACGCTGCGTATTTTTAATTAGCCAGGGTAATACCTACGTCTACTTGACGTTTTGAATAACTTCAAATATTCTGTTATGTTGATTGTTTGTTGACAGAGAATATTGTAAAGCAATAAGAAGTCATGAATAGCGTAATTCTTTAATACGTACCTGTTGGTACGTACATACATACGTAAATACAACGAGCGCATACAACTCAATCTACCTATTTGTAACATACTCCATACGATGCTCAATTTTTTAGCAAATTATACACAGACGCTTTTGACAAACGGAATCTTATATGGCGAAGTCGTAGTCGTCGTTATCTTCAAAGTACTATGTCCTTTCTTTAAACCATGTTGGGCGATGGCCAAAATAATAATATATCGTCATTAGTCAATAAATTGATTCAAACGTAACGACATTTTGTTAGGTTATCTATAAAATTTGTCCGTGACAGTTATTGTGACGCAACTTAATCTACGAATAACAGCTTACTCGGCCGAAATCAGCCGTATAAGAAGTTACTCTAGTATAGTAAATTTATCCTTGGGTTAAAGGTTGGTGAAATGAAAAGTTCGTTTACTCTCGAGTAATTAGCGATTTACTCTCGGAATAAGACTTCTACTACCTTGGTGAAATCCGCCCTTAATGTAATAAAATTTAAGGGTTAATAAAATATGATTAAAGTAATGAGAATAAATTAATGAAATTTAAGTTGCAGGGGACCGGAATGTGTGGAAAAAGTGTGGGGAGGCCTTCGCCCAGGACTGATATAATAATAATAATAATACGGTCGACATCTGTCGGGCATGCCGCCGTCCAGGTGAATCACTCCGAGATATTATTTCTGGTTGTTCTCATCTTGCTAACGGAGAGTATTTGCACAGACACAACCAAGTAGCCAGAATAATTCACCAGCAACTTGCTCTTGGATATGGCCTTGTTGAATCGGAGGTGCCGGACTATAAGTACGCACCTGCGCCAGTACTCGAAAATGGTCATGCAACGCTTTACTGGGATCGCTCTATCATTACGGACAGGACTATTGTCGCCAATAAGCCTGATATCGTGGTGGTCGACCGATCCCAGCGCCGTGCAATACTGGTAGATATCACCATACCTCATGATGAGAACCTTGTGAAAGCCGAGAAGGACAAGCTCAGTAAGTACCTTGACTTGGCTCACGAGGTTACCGCCATGTGGGATGTGGATTCAACCATTATTGTACCGATAGTCGTTTCGGCAAACGGTCTGATAGCGAAGAGCCTCGATCAACACCTAGAGAGGCTCTCGCTGAAAGGTTGGGTTAAGGGTCAGATGCAAAAGGCAGTACTCATAGACACGGCACGTATTGTCAGAAGGTTCCTCACTCTGCAGCCCTGACCACCGGTAGCTTGGGCCCTGCCCCGCTGCTGGTGGTACTCTAGGATTAGGTTTTTATAATGTTTTATTGTTTTTATATTAAAATATTGTAAAAATCTAGTTTTAAGAAAGAAAATAAATAAAGAAGATAATAATAAGTATATACGAGAACAACAGCCTATGTGTACTTAGATTGTATCGAGACATAAAGAGCGCTGAGTGCTTGTATTTTTTTACTATTCGTATATACAATACGTTTATGTTTAACCATTTACGCCATTGATTCGTAAGTCAAATGAGGGAGACCTTGTACCTAGGTATATATTCTTTTCTATTATACTGAGAGAAAGCGGAATGAATTTCTAACTCAGCAATGGCGTTTCTTTTCTTACTATTGCAGCTTCATAAACATTCTAAAACGCCCTAAGGATACCTACTTTCCATCACATATCAATAAACGCACTACCCAATTTCACTTATAAAACTTTGAACTCGTGGAAATTTTTTCAACATTTGTGTTTTTGAACAACGAGGTTTATTACCTAATTGTCTTTAGGTAATCATCTCATTTCACACCGCAAATAGCATTCGGAGAAGACGTCTAAAGTTCCCTGCTTGTTTGCCCCATATTTCAATGGATGTGATGAAACGCACATGTCAGTTTGCTAAAATCGACGCTGCACTCGTATTTAGGGTCAAGGCTTGTTTAAATAACGAATTTACTTTCAGTGTCTTTACTGTACAGAATAAGATTACAAACACTCATTCATTTTTAGCCCGTAACACCCATTGCTGGCCATAGGCCTCTTTCATGTTACGCCATTCTCTTCCGGCCTCCTTCATGTCACCGGGAAGGCGGGAAATTTTAATTTAGCTTCTGTGCAGCAATTAGCACTTAAAAATAAAAAGTAAAAATTTACTATAGCGTTGTGTTATCAAATTTGTGGTATTTCATCTGCAAGATGAATCTGCATAGCCATCGGTTGCAATAACCGTTAGTTAGATGGCGCACTGTGCCGCTATTAGCACAAAAAATTAAAAAGCAGTGACAAAAGTCAGCGCTCGTCAGTCAGCCTTCCCGGTAGCATAGCGATCACTGCAGCCGCCCGGATTGCGGAAGACCCAGGTTCGATTCCTGGCTGGGTCGGGTAAGCGTTTAATTTTTTCACTGTATTTTATAAAAAAAAATTGTTTTGGATGTTTTAATTAAAATTTGATTAATAAGATACCTACACCAAAAATAGTGACTAACTTTGAATAAGAGAAAAAGGAGCACTCGTAATTGATTATCGTGAGAATTGGCCACCGTCCGCCACCGGTTCAAAAATCGCCCCCCAAAATAGAACACTTGCGTAGTACCATAAAATAAGGAGACCCAAAACTTGTACTATTATATATTCTGTCCCAGAGGGTAAACTTATTACAGACCGCGTTCGAGCAACTATACTGAGACAGGGTCCATGTTGACCTCACACGCCTTTTTGGATTTTGTTTTTGTATTTTTTTTACTTTGTTTTATGGAATGTATAGACGCCTGCACCGCAACCCATCCAAAACTGTCAAATTTCTTCAATGCATTTTCAACCATATTATTAAGGCATAAAGTTCAAAGTCTATTGAGGAAATTTTACATTTTGTGATAGGTTGATGAGCACGCGTGTGTACTGTAAGTCGTGTGTGGGGGTGTGTGTGTGTGTGTGTGTCAATAAATGTTTTTCTTCTTCTTCTTCTTCTTGTTCAACTGCCGTCTTTTATAATTATGGTAGCACGTAGAACCTCTTCTGTAGTAGGACCACAGAGTAAATATACATGAGTAGAACGATCACGGATTATTGTACTTTAGAGCTACCATCATAAGACTACAATCGCCATATCAGGTGATATTTTAATCTGGTCACCCATGCCGTGACAGGCATTGACAAAGTTGCTTAACATTGAGTTTGCAACCCAAACGCGCTAGCTGGCCATCAAACTCCATTTACGCTTAATCTACTTACAATTATATTCGTGTATTTATTATATGCGTGGGTCTACCTCTATGTTGATTCCAATCTTAGATGGTAAACAATGATTAAACTGTTTGTCACACACACACAGCCCATGCACACAGCTAAACTTATACCTAAAAAGAATCACTAAGACTGAACTGTCCAAATGTTAAACAACTAGTTAGGTATAACATTATATTTTTTACTGTCTTTTTATATTTTTTTCCTCAGTCTGTCCCACTGCTGGGCAAAGGCCTCCCCCAATCTTAACTACTTAAGCCACCGTTAAATTATTTTTAATCAGAATAGATGTTTTGTGCCGTTGTACACACGGCAGCAGATCAACCTGTCAAAACTGTCAAATTTCTACAATCAATTTTGAACTTTATTGTTTGGTTATAAGGATCAATATTCATTGGAGAAATTTGACAGTTTTGGGTATGTTTATCTGCCGCCGTCTGTACCGAAAAATTTATTCGTTCGTGAAGTTGTGCTACCATATTTAGCCTTATAGTTGCTTACTACGAGATACTACGAGACTACGAGTATTAATTGAGTAAAGGCCGGACGTTTCCTTCTTGTGAGAAAATAATGACAATTAACTCAGCCATCAACTCCCATTAGCTCATCGGATGACCTACCTTGAATTCAAGCACGCACTCAGGATTTTTTGTGTGGGGAGGGGTCCATTTGGGTAAATGATTAAAATACCTAAATGACACGTAAAAACTTCTCTGAAACTAAATTTTTACATAATAATTATTCAATATAGGTATTATTATTATTATTAGTGTTTCCTATGTATAATAAGTATGTGTTTAAGTATATTAAGTATGTTTATCCGTTGTCTAGTTAACCATTTTATCGAGTTTCTTAAGGAAGCTCTTGTTGGGGCTAGATAATTGGTGTGAGTGTGGGAAACATTTATTATTTATTATTATTATTATTAAAAATGAGACAATGTTACAGCATTTAACCGTCTTGGTCGTGAGGACATTTCGTTCAAAACATCATCCACTGAAATGGCTTGATTTGAGTGGGCCGACATCAAGGCCAACCCGGTTAAACGATCATTCCCCATTTTATTGCATAAATATGTTTTTACTCGTTTAAATGTTCAAAAGGATCTCTCAACACTTGCGGTAGATACAGGGAGCGACGCTAACAGTTTTAATAGTGTGTATATATATACAGAATGTTTGGTAATATGTATATATTCGCGAAACGTACCCATTTTAACATGTCTATATAATACTATAGGTACCAACGTCAGAAAATCGAAATTGTAAAAAAAAAAATCCACTTTCCGTACAAAATGACCCATCAGCTGATCGAGTTAGTATAGAAAGTCGAATTTTTTTCCTGTACCTATATGTATATGTTGTAGGTATAACACTTTCGGTATAACATAAGTATAACACTCCCCTTGGATCCCCCCCCCCTGAGTACGTCCTTGCTTGAATTTAAATCAGTCTCTAAAAAAAGCGATAAAATCCACTCAACTTTTTAACGACTGCGTTAAAAAAATGTTATTATACCTATAGCGGTACTTTAACAACATTAATGACGACATTAAAAAACTATTACCTATTACAGTTATAACTTTTCAAGAATGTATTTTTTTAAGTACATATAATATATTTACTAAACTTTCAAACGACATTATTTTTGTATGAGAAAAGTGTTAGATAATACAAAATTTACGACGATAATTCGCGGGGCGCGATGTCTGCTGCGCGCGCGCATATAGAATTAGAGATGGCGATCTGAGATCGATTAATTGAAGAATCGATTTTTTTTTGCCAAAAATATCCATTTTTTAAATTGATATACAGTACTGAATCGATTCAGTGTATCGATACTTCACCCTTGAAAATCGACATTCGATTTTTTCTGTTTTCGGCAGGCATACCATCCAGCGATTTTCGGATCGGATCGAAGTCATACGATTTTTAGCCGGATCGATACAAAGCTTGAAAGATCGGATAGCTTGGATCGTATGAATTAAAACGCGGTTTGTTTAAAAAAATTGGGTACATATTTAGGTTTATTTGTTACGAATGTGTTCTATCTTTGTTTACATTTGATTTTGGCGGCGACCTTTGCGTGTAATTAATATAGCTGTTAAATTAACATTAGATCCCGCTTTGAAACAGTACTTATCAGAACCATTGCAGGATCGTAAAGCTAAAGTAAATGAGAAGAGTAGTTTAGACATCTTTAAGCAGTGTGGCTCTTAGATTTCTGTCAGTAGTAGCGACGTCTGTGCCATCAGAGCGGCTCTTTTCTTCTGCCAATTTAACTTTGTGTGAAAGTCGCAACAGACTGGATCCACACTGTCTATCAAAATTACTATTTCTCAAAGGTTTAGACTTCGAAGACTGACCCCTATAAAAATTGTACTTAACTATTAGTAGTGAGGCGCCAGTCTTCGAAGTCTAAACTTTTGAGAAATACCTAGGCCCTTCTTTACCATTGGGAACTATGGGCAAGTGCCCAGGGCCCCGCATACGATGCGGCCCCCTTGTTCCTGCCAAATCACTAACCGATAACCAATATTACCGATAAATATATTTGTTTTGCAAAACAAGAATTACTAACTTATTTACTTTTTTTGCTTTTTAATTCAAAAAATCCAAAGGCCTAACACTGGCAACTCTATCTGGCTGTAAATAAATTAAAATACCAATCTAATAAATCTAGAGTTTTGCTTATCTACTCCTTTTGCTTGTTTTACTAAAATCTAGCGTAGCATAAGGACCCCATTATCTGTAAGTGCCCAGGGCCTCCAATAGGTCCATTATTTTCTTAAGTTCTCTTAATCACTATTTTATTATTTTTATTACCTAATAAAGATCTAAAATTAATTGTGTCTTACTTAAATATGTAAATACATCCGATCCGGATCGATTTCCTGAAGATCGGATCGATGGCATGAAATCCGATCCGCGGATCGGATCGTGGCGTTACGATTCGAAAAATCAGATCGACGACCCGGATCGCGCATCCCTACTGAAAATAAGGGTGCGTTCCGAGTCACGATTATATCGATATTAGCGCGATAACAGTCGTTCCGAATCGCCGTGAGCGCGTTCACGAAATCTAGCGTGACGTCACTCATGATGTCATTGTTTGCGCCATCTTGCGCTCACAACGACCATGCCTCGGAGCGAAATTACTGTAAGCGTCCTATCAATTAGCTGTCAATGTCAAAAGTTTGACACTGTTCGTTCAATATAATTTTGTATGCGTGGTACTCGGACACTCGGTGCATATGTCTTCTTTTCTTGGTCTAATCATCATAGCCACATCCTCATCCGAGGACGAAGACGACTCAATAATCAAACGCTCTTCGTCACTATCATCGCTATCGAGAGCAAAAATAATTTCAAGCCAGTGATCCATGGCACACAAATGGCACTGAAGTAAATCACAATCAAAACTCAAAACAACAAACAAAAAAACAAAGTAAGAGGTTATGAATAATAGTACTATTATCTATCTATTCTGTTGGTTTAATGCTCTAAGTTCTGTGGTGATGAAAAAAACGTAAGCTCGGTATCGAGCATTCCGAATCAACATCTGTCATTTGTCGGTTTTAGCGCGATATCCGACTCGGAACGGCTGTGAGCGTTCGTAGCGCTGTAATCGATATAATCGTGACTCGAAACGCACCCTAAATAACATTCGTTACACACGTTTTCGATGACGACTCATTTACCAACTGCTGCCATCTATAGAAAATCCCTAAAACTATTTTCTACATTCCTGTAGCATGCGCACTAGCGCCACCTACAAGAACTATGAAAAACTAAAGTGATTGAAGTGTGGCGAGCGGCGAGGGGCATGAATTATTATTGGTAAATACCTCCAATATTTTATATTTTTAAACACTTCATGAGATTTGATCTATTTTTATCAAAAAACCGTACCAAAAACCTTAAAAGTTTTTTAGAAAGGGTATTTTTATAACACTTTTTCTTCTGTGGAATAAGCCTTTTTTGTCTATGCCCCAGTCTATTATTTTTTTGCGCCTGCGCACTTGATGGTCTACGCGACATACCTAAAATCATTTTGTGGAAAATTTGAAGTTTGTTGTTATTAGTGACAACCTATAATTTATAATTATTTATGAAAGCTCCGTGCTATTAGCCATTCCAGGCGCAAGACTGGATTTTTTGGTGACTGTCGCCCTGGATGGATGCGTTCAGTCACTATTATTCAGTACGAGCGGTGTACGGTAGCCATCTTGGAATCGAACAAAGCTTCAGATGTGTAGTTTGTCTGTTTATCAATAATTTTTGTGCATTTTATTGTAAATAGTTTGTATGTTTAGGATATGTACGGAACGTTCGTCCATATGTGTAAATAGCTATGGCAGCGACAAGGAAATTACAAGGTAACTTTTCATGTTATCAGGTTAGAGATTGATTGACCCCAACCGATGTAGGTACGTGTTCTAGAGCATTATTGTCAGATTGACGAGTCCTCCGTCGTGTTGGTGACGCTGAAGACGACCAGACTGTTTCAATTATACCCTCCTGATAATTGTTCGCTCATCCCTTGATGTCCAATCTGTAATGAATATTCGATGATTACGCATTCCTACGTGCTTTTATTGGATTCCAAGACGATTCGATTTTGAATTAGGGTTGTTTCGAAACTCGCTAATATGTATTGTACATAACTAAAACATATTGAAGACATGGCCTTCTCTCGCTCCCATAAGAATAATAGTTAGTATTGTTGACATAATGAGATCTTTATAAGAACAGGTTTTTCTTGATTATTAGTGCAATTATGTTATTGCAGGTGAAATAGACAGGTGTTTAAAAAAAGTAACAGAAGGGGTGGAGACGTTTGAAGACATCTGGCAGAAGGTTCACAATGCGACAAATAGTAATCAAAAGGAGAAATATGAGGCGGATCTCAAGAAGGAGATTAAGAAACTTCAGAGGCTACGGGATCAGATCAAGTCCTGGATCGCCTCCGGGGAGATTAAGGATAAGAGTACACTTTTAGAATATAGGAAACTAATAGAAACGGTAAGTGTTTCAAGTTTTCTATTAAAATTTTATACAAATACTCAGTCTTAAACATTTTTTACTGTACATTTAAACTGTATTAGACTTCCATTAGTTAATCTATTAAATTTCTTTCTATTTTGTGGGTGCTCTGATCTTACAACAATAATCAAATAGCTCATGTCTAGGGTACTAGATATATAAAATCACTACAAACTTAAATGTCAATTTGACATGGCAAAGCCAATAAAGTTTGTAAAACTTCCTGCTGCTGCTATCGTTAATCACTAAGTACATACAACTTTTTATTTTGTAATGCTCTGGATAACTACTGCATAAGTAAACTTGGCTACTAAAAGGATTTAATGTATACCCTAAAATAAAGATTTGCATCTTAGGAAGACTCCAATAAAAGTGCAGATTGTTACATTGACAATCTCCATCTTATTATTCTGTATTTAAAACTCAATAGTCAATACATTGTAGAAATTTGCTATTTTTAAATAAAACTAGTCAATGGGTCTGGTTTATGTATTGCTTTATATTACATATACATACAAAAAGCATTTACAATATATAATGTTCACTTATATGGGATAATGTATAAATAAAGAGTAAATTACAATTTAATTTTTATGCCTTTTCATTTGGTGTAAAACAGTGAAACTAGGTAACAACTGTTACCTAGTTTCACTGTTTCCGCCAAAATTGTTTTCCTTTCATAATCAGTTTGTATACAAGCAAGTTAAGGTATGCTTTTTATAGGTTGTAAAAACCTTTTTGTCCATTTGCCTATTAGATTGTTATTGATTTAGATTATATTCTATTTAGAATTAATACATTTTTGTAGCATCAACCACAATTATCCCATATGTTCGATACAATTGTACTGGTTTCGTTAAAATAAGTATTAACTAATCTCTTGTCTTTGTTACAGCAAATGGAAAGGTTTAAAGTTGTAGAACGTGAGACTAAAACAAAGGCATACTCTAAAGAAGGCTTAGGGGCGGCACAGAAACTTGACCCTGCCCAGAAAGAAAGAGAAGAAATGTCTGCGTGGCTTGTCTCAACTATTGATGCAATTAATTTACAGGTAACTAGCACACAAATGATTATGAAATATTTTACATACCTATTATGTTACAGGTATATTTATTTGTTACATCATACTTTAAAGACATTTTTATTTATTCTATAAAAGCAATACAGGTTACCTCTTAACTCATAAATTAGCATAGTTAAAATTAATTGGAATTTAACTTTTACAATGCTTTAAAGCCGAGCAAAAAATTAAGTCCATATTACAGTAGGGTATCAACAGTAAACTTATTATGAACTTAATGTATCTTGTAATGTGTAATGGCTACTTGATATATTATTTTTATTAGCATGTTCTTTTATGTTTCCTCAAACCTCTTATGGTCAAGATCCAAAAGAGCATCATTTTGCCGTCAAAATCAAAATGGTCTTTATGTACGGTTTGCTTAATGATGTATGCACCTACCGCCATAATAATAACTTATTTGATTTGGATTTCCATGATGATATTTAATAAACTGCAATTATTATGACACAAACATTCATTCATTGATTAAACCCATTGGTTGTATGTAGTTCATTATAAATTAAAATTGGCTTACCATTGTTATTTTGTTTCAGGTTGATCAATTTGAGTCTGAAGTAGAGTCACTGTTAGTTGGTAAGAAGAAACGACTGGACAAAGAGAAGCAGGACCGCATGGAGGAGCTCAAACTCAAGCTGGAGAAGCACAGGTTTCACATAAAAAAGCTTGAAACCCTGCTGCGAATGCTGGACAACATGTCTGTTGAAGTTGAACAGGTTAGAAATGTTATTATCACGAATTTCAAAATTCCGAAAACTTAGATAGCTTTGCTAGTTTTGTTGGGCATGGTAAATGTTATAATTAATGTAACTGACAGCAGCTATAATAAAATTTGGATTATTTTAATCACAATCTTAGTTTAACACTTTAAGTGACATGTAACCAACAAACAAATGTAGTATGGGCCGGCGCCGGCGCCAACCTTTTAGAATAAAAAATAATATTTATTCAGGAATATGAAGTTTTGATTGGTCAAATAATGGCTGGATCAGACACACAATGGTATATTGTAAAAGCCAATGACTTTATTAGCTGATATGTTGTCACGTTCCACCATCACACTGCATGCCACCAAAATGGGATCATCCTCACACCTTAAAACCCAAATTACTACTTACAGCAAATCTATACTAATACATATTATAAAGAGGAAACCTTTTTATTTTTGTATGTATGTATGTTTGCAACGAATTAACTCAAAAACTACTGGACCGATTTAAAAAATTCTTTTACCATTAGAATGCTACATTAGCGCTGAGTAATATAGGCTATATTAAATAAAAATGTCCACCCATACGAAGCAGGCACAGACCGCTAGTACTAAATAAAATTTTATCACTATATCAAGAGAACCAGTACTGCACTGTCTAGTGTATGAGTGACAGCTGGCGTCTGCACTGGCGCTTACTAGCGCTTACTAGTAACTACCCTGTGTAAATCAGCTATAACATTTTGAAGTAGAAAAAATACATTTAACACATATTGTGATTGTAAGCGAAGCGGCCAGCCTTAAGAAATAATAGGATAGTTTGTTATGGTCATTTTAATGGCCAATCCAAAGGAAAAGATGGATAGGGAGAGGCGTGCCCCAGCAGTGGAACGTTTTTAGATTAGTAATAATTATACAATATAATGCAGTCTGCGCGGCTTTGTATTCGCTAGCTATCCGTCGTGCACGCCTATTTAGCGTAGTGGACATTTCCTCAACAGTGACACTGAAGAGATTTTGATGACACAAACATAATAGTCGGTCAGTTGTTTCGATGACACAGTTTATCAGATGGTTTCACCCTAATAACTAGGTGCATAAAGCTGTGTAATCGTATAGTTGAAGTAGCCGTGTTGTTTATTACTAATTAGTAAGTTTTTTAATACCTATATATTGCCTACTTTATTTATTTATTTATGTAAATAATAACACAACAAAAATCAAGAAATGTTGTTATAACATGTAAGTTGTAACTACTACAATAAAAACAGCAAAAGAAAAAGTGAAAAAAAAAGAGATTTAGAAGTTAAAGTAAAAAAATAAATTACAAAATAATAATATTAAGAATGTATCAACTAACATATGGTACTATTTCTCACACTATCAATCATCTCACAATACCTCAGACATTCTTTGCACACTTCCCTCCATCTGTCAGCAAACAGATCACACAATGGTGATGATAGCAGAAGCTACTTAATATCTGCTACCATTAAGCTATTTACGAGTATCATTGGGAACACTTAATCACTTATTTCGTATTTTGTTAAAAGAAACCCTCACTATGGCAAAATTTAGTGTTTATTTATATTATTTATTTATTTAATAAATTTTGCCATAAAATCGTAATAATACTATAAGAAGGTTCCTCCATTCAATTGTCAAATGCAGCATCTATCAATATAATAATATTTATTGGTTTGGTTACTTTTAGATTATTATCGATAATCGGTTTTTCAATATTATCAGTCACCCCTAGCTGTCAAAATATATCAATAAATGAACACTGCAATTGTTTAAGCTGTCTCTAATCTTCTAACATTTAATTAATGCTACAATAAAGCTTAAAAGCTGTTATTTAACAACTTGCGCTTTAAGCGCTTTCAAACTTAACGATTGTTATGGGCAACGCCCGTGCGTTAGCTGTGTCGTCGCGCTTTACACTGTTTTTACATAAAGTTAGGACGATTTCAAAGATGCGATGTTGACCTCGTCCTTCTGAATTAACGTATTAACGTGCGATGGAGTGGGTGCATAGTACGAGGTCCATTTTAGGGTTGATGAGGATTCCTCGTCCGCTTCCATATGTTGCGGAAGTTCCGCAATTTTTACAGTTCCCCTACCGCTATCGCATCCCCATAAATGAAAGTTAAAAATTCTATCGCTTCCTCATAAATTAAGAGGAATTTAGGAGGAATTGAAATTGCGCGCGAAATCTCCGGCCGGCGTAGGGTGCAGCGCCCCTTCCCGCCACCCGTGCGCTCGTCATTGCTTGTTCCTACAGGTTCTATGAAAGTAGATATTTGATATTAAAAAAGTATTTTGATATTAAAAAAGTATTGTAATGCAAATTCCCTATTGCAGATACGAAATATAAGAGAAGACGTAGAATACTACATAGACTCGTCGCTAGAGCCGGGCTTCGAGGAGAACGACTACATTTACGACGACATCCGAGGGCTGGATGAGATCGAGCTCAGCGGCGTGGGGCTGCCGTCCTCCGCCACCACGGACAGCAACAACAGCAACGACTCCGCCGGCTCCCCCACCAGTATACTGTCAGGTATTTCTGGTAAGGCACTTTTTATGTTACTATTCTTGGTCAAATAGTTTTGAAGTCCCACAGCGCTTTGCGACAAGCATTGAGATATTACATGAAGCGCCATATGTCCTAGAAACAGTTGAATTTCTATTGTGAGGCTTGGGATGTGTTCTACCCGATACCCAACAATTCCCAGGTTGAACAAAGTGTGTTTTGAATTTATCTATGTAAGAATCTGAGCGAGTTTTGTGATCACCGACGCGTATTTGTTTGTCAATGAGCCAAAATCATTTGTAGTGGTTATTGGGCTTTGCCCAGCAGTGGTATTTTATAAAGGCTATTCACTACTACTACTTTTAGGGTTTTGTGGCAGTAAACATTTTAAAGCCCTTGGTTCTAAAAAAAGGGAGCAATGTAATATTGCTATATTTCCCAAGGCTTTCCAGAAAGTCCATAAGTATTTGTAAAACCCTAATGAAGGCGTACAATAAATTAAATACCTTTATAAAATGGATAATCAAATATTCAGTAAAGCTCAGAAAAGGCCCACATAACCATTTGTGTCTCTCTCTTTCTCTTCTAATGTATTTTTAATGTACTTTTATGTAGTGGTCGCCCAGCAGTCGAAATTCGACCGTAATTTTATTAAGGCTGCACGGATTGTATCCTAAGCAATGAAAAATTAATAAAGATAGAATGTGACTTTGGATTGGCATTGACAGATGTCGGCCGCATTAAAGACAAACAATACGTGTGTGTTAAATACATATGCGTGTGCATGTGTGTCAAATACATGGTGTAATGTTTTTGTTGATTTAATGTATTTTTTATGCATAATTAAAAAAAAAAATTAACATTCTGAAAACCTTCTCTATATAAACTATAAGTGTGCGAAATTTCATACTCCTCCGTCTGCGCAATTTTCGTAGAAACGGGTACAAAGTTTTTGTTTCACGTATTAATATATAGATTAAAAGATCATGATAAATAGGGCTCCCAATGTAGTAGAATACTGCAGATGTCCATGGGCAGTGATGACTAATTCCCAATCAGAGCACTGGCTCATGTTTGCCGTCTTATAAAAAAAATATTTACTACTGCTTTTAGATTCGAATTTAACATATCAAAGAACATTTAGGTTTCTAGTTTGTCACCATCTTGTTTTAGGTACAAGTCCTGTGACGTCACCCACGTTAGAGATCCACAATCATTCGACAGACTCCATAGATGTAGAAAAGAAGAAGAAGGAAGATATAATAATTGCGAAAGTGAGTATCCACCACTTCTGTCTCTCACCATCATTACACCTCTGCCATCGATAACTTCAGTTTAATGTTGACTCGTAGTTACGTGGAGTGTTGATGTGGATATTATTCTAAATTTTATATTTTTTATAAGTGTTAATTTTGGGTTCGATTTGGCTGTGAATCCTCCTCTTTTTATATTTTTTTTGCGTATTCTCTTCTGTTTCCTTTAATTGAGCGCCTTATTCGGTAATAAAATTACATAAAGTTATTATTTTGATTAATTATATGAATTTACGTATTATAAAACTATACATTTTCATAAGGAAATCTTGATTATATCTTGATATTTTCCTATTGACCATTTTAACAGCTATGACCCTCTTCTTACCCTGTCGTTTTTGTACGTGAAATAAAATTATAACATACCTAGTATAAAACTGATGTTATCTTAACCCGCCGTGATTATCAAAAATTAAACAGTATCTGTCTGTTACTAGTTTAAACTGTTGGTCACATTTTAAATTAAGTAAGTAATAGTTTAAAAATCTAGATAGCCTTCACATGTTCCTATTTATCAAAATGTTTGATAAATTCCGAATTCCAATATTTCAATGCAAGTACGTATAAGCCCGTCCCGTACATGAAAACTTTAATTCCTCTTTCACTTGTCAAAGCGTCACAGCTATATTATAGCTCTTTATGTGTAAGCGAGACAGCTATACCCACCACACCAGTCAGTTGAACCCAAAACTAATGCGAAGCTAAAGTAAATGATGTGTATTGACTTTGCAGCCGGTCAAACCGATGCCGCTGCGGGCGGTGACCGCGGGCGCGGCCGTTAGTAGCGCGCCTAACGTTAGTTCCTTGCTCAATAACTCCGCCGCATCCACCAATAGGTCAGTCCACTCTGACACATGTATTTTGACACCTTTTTTATATATACGAACGTTGAGAACAGTTCAAATATCCCTGCGGTCCGACCATTATATCTTGATGCTAACCGGTGCATTGACGTTTTAATGTTATCTCTTTCTAGTGTGCTTTTTAAACGCAAGCGTGAAAGGGATGTTTTGAATTCAATGTGTTGAAGCGCAATAAGATATCGTGGTAAGAGTATGAACCCTGTTTAATAATTGAACATTTTTATTTTGTACTAACACGCGGGATTGTTTTGTACCTTGACTTTGTACTTTACTTATGAAAATTAAAATAAATACCCCAGTACGTTAGAACTAAATAAAATTATTTCAATTCTGGAACAAGATGAGTGTAGCTATTTTGATTTATGAATTTTAGTACCGCTAAAGAGCCTCTGCTAGATCAATAGTTAATTGAGCGAAGAATGAGCATCATATTATCATTTAATACATAAATTCACACCAAATAAGTTTTAAACTAAAAGTTTCTAAAGTAAAAAATCAAGAATTTCCATATACATCCAACATTGTTCATCTAAGAGTCAGCTCATGACCAAGTTTGGTGTAATTGATAACATCAAGCTGCAATAAGCTGTTTTCATTGATAATGTGCTAAGACCCTAAATGTCTAAGTCTTTAACATTATTCATTTTCATCTATCCTTCTAACATTGTTTGCTACTAGTTTAAGACTATGTATACCAAGTAAGAATTTTGTTATTACCAAAAACCATGAAATTTTAAATTTATTTATTTTCTGCTAAAACCCTACTAACTAGCTTAATAAAGTTAGGAATGGTTCATAATACATTTCTGTTTTGTAACCAGTTGCGGCTCTTTTATATTTTACAATATTTTTATAAATATTATTTGTCTTGGCAATAATAGTAATAAATTGTTAATATTGAAATGATTAATGTTCGAAATTTATTGTTCTTGACGTTCGAAAACTACTTTAATGTTATTAAATTGAACCACCTCCCCTGGAATGCCAGTCAAATGCGATGCTTTATTATGTTCGCGTTTGATTCTCATTTCTTTTGCACGCCTTGTTTTTAATTTTAGCATGCAATTCTATTATTATTTTGTGATATTCATAACATATCGGCGTTGCGATATTAGACGTCGAAATTGCACGCTGAGGTATTATAATTTTGGTATTATGCCTGTAAAAAAAATACTATTTTATAATCACGTTAGTATAAAGATAAAGTTTCTATCATAATTTCACCTCAGCTTTATTTCTTAAGTGTAGGCAAACACTAGATATTGAAATGAAACACTATGCTGATCTACTTGCGATAATTTACGTATTGTTTTATTTGAAAGTCAATTTGGGAGAACTGTAATTTCGTTCTCCGTTAGACCACAGACCATGCAAAACGTTCGGAGAAAACAATATTATTTAATTTTGAAGTATACGCGAGTTGATTGTATAGTTTTATAATTATAACCATATTTTTTATATATTTTAGTCAAAAAAAATATAGAAGTACTACTCAGTACTTATATGTTTGTCTACTAAAATCCTACCAGCTTATTTAACTAGAATAAACTATTTATCTGATCAGATGCTTCATTTCACATAGTATCAAACCAGTCCGATAAGATAACGTTACGATAAGAATCGAAGCATTTTTTATCAGATTAAAAAATTTACTCCTTGTAGCATCTCATTAGATATAACTGTAATTAGAATTTTTAACTTTGATCTCAGTTATTAAATTTATTTTGATGATTTATTTGATTTCATTTATTAAGTGACTGAATTCCTGTACGCCTTTTTACAATACAACATGTTAGCCCAAATTAATGCCCCATTGCATTGCTTCGTAAAGACATTATTATGATGTTGATTATACGCTTCATGAAGTGTGTCATACAATAATGAACTTTATTAGCAGCTGTAGTACAGTTTAAAAAAACTTATGTATAAGGCTTGGTTTATTGAGACGCGGAGCTTTACCGTCGAGCGAAACGTGCTTTCGCCAATGTTTTGAGTTCTACATAGACCATTACGTGTTTGAATTGCCTGCTTTAGGGTGTTTCACAATATCCGATCCGTTATCAAGTATATAATAAAATATATGAAGTACTCACTTGATTTACCGTATATAGTTGCGGAAAATACAAAAAAAAAACAAGTATTTAATATATATTTTCGATATCGGATTCGAATCTTATTACCTGCTATAACGAATTGGATAATGTGGAAACGCTTGCGTATATAGACCGCGTCTTTCTGAGCCACATAAAAGTAAAACTACCGTATCGACGGCGACTTGTCAATACATCTTATCGACATTTTATGAAAAGACATACTTTTATACAGGTGCCTGCATCTGCATATTCGACTATAAAAACTGTGTAACCTAAATATGTTCAAAGTCTTTTGAGAAAATGTTTATTTTTTTTAGTTTGTTTATAAAGTGCAAGCGTATACAAAGATTATTTACTTTGCATGTTTAATAAAATATGTGGTTTATTTAAAAGCGACTGCAAAAACATGTTCACTAAACTAAAATTGTATTTTATTCGTTTTTTCATCGAAAAATGAAGATTTTAGGTACTGACATTCCGCCGTCGATATGCTGTTTACCATCTCCTAGCATTTAGTGGTCAGTGTGCGAGTTGTTCTGTCCAGTGGTTTGGTGACGCTCCCGGTCGGTTGCAGCATAAGCACGGCGGGCGCGTCGGGCGCGTCCACGCCGAGCAAGCCGCCGCCGCCGAGCCCCCCGCACCCCCCGCACCAGCCCCACCCTCCCCACCCTCCCCACCCGCCTCACACGCCTCACACGCCGCACCCGCCCCACCAGCCCCACCAGACGCATCAACCGCCGCCGCACCACGTGCATCAGCCGCCGCCGACGTTGCCCCCCAGTGCGGGTAAGACCTGATTGTTTTATATGTAGTTTTTCCTTTCGTTTTCTTTTTAACCCCCGACGCAAAAAGAGGGGTGTTATAAGTTTGACGTGTCTGTGTGTCTCGTAGCTCCTAATAACTAATAGACCGATTATGATGCGGTTTTTTGTTGAAAGCTGGTTATGTTTTTTTTGTAAGAATGGCGAATGAGTCTAGCTCATACAGCCAAGTCTTCAGTTTTTTTTTTGTGATTAACAGTGATGAATAATGGTAAATAATGATTAATGGACAGTTTTAGAAAGTTGACTTATGTATTTAATTACTAAAATAGTACTGCGTTACTTAAATAACGGTCAATTAAGTTAGACGACATAATATATTATGCTTTTGGGATTTAGTCAAATTCCAGTGTAAAAATAATACCAATACCCTGATTTACACCAAAATAAAGTAAACGACATAGGTGACCTTAGAAAAAAATTGTATCAGTATCTCGAGGAAAGATAGATTGATATATAGATAAACAGTTTATTTTATTGATTCACGCAAAACATACAAGTAATTAGGCATTGCCAGATCGATAACAGACGAAAATAGCGCGAGATTGCAATCGCCCTACACTTCCTCGTAGGAACGTTATTAACGCAAACAAACAATACGTTAGATAATACGCCGATAACGTACGACGGCTTGTTTACTAAATAAACGACGCTTATCGGCATGTGAATGGAGCTGGCGATGGCGGTCGGATTGCTCATTATAAAGAATACATACTTTTTTTAAAACATCGCTGGCACATATCCAAATATTGTACAAACGTCTGGTCTGGATCGGTGCCAAGGCGATGACACGTCGCCTTCGATTCAGTCGCCAGGCTGTATCGGCGGAGACCTACGTCTAACTTTAGAGAGAATTTTGCAGTTTAACAAAATAACAATGTTTCCCCCCGCAAATGCCGGATAAAATATGGACGATGGTAAAGCCGCGTTCCGCTGGTGTGTGTGTGCATGTGTTTTTCTGGAGTTTTCGCTCGCCAACATGGGATTATGATGCGGTGCGTTTGTTATTGCGTAGCTCGTTGTTTTTATGCATTTCTAGTGAACTTTTATTCTGGTTATGTAATTAACGTTTAGAGAAATGTTTGTTGTTGCGAGAGACATCTCTCTGGTTATTGTAACAAAAAGTTATTTGTTAACGACCTCTATTGTCTTGGTGTGTGACACGTGACATGTGGCGTTGTTGATTTTCTTGTTGTAATTTACTAACAAAAATATTTTTTTTGCTTAACTTGTCAACTATGCTGACGAATTGTTATTTACTAAGTATACAGTTCGTAAGTTTTTTAATATCGGGTAATATTTTTATCAACGTAACCGAGAAACTGTAATGTTTAACAGTAATTCCTTTATTCAATACACGTATGCTAAACTATCTTCCGCCCACGGCTTTGCTTCTTGTGTAAAATTCTGTCTGCCATAAATTCATTTTTATTTAATTCAATTTTTTTTATTGTTTGAGCGTCAAATCTAATCCAAAATGTCTTTATAGCTTGCTCCCAAAAACATTGTATTTGACCGGGTTAAAAGGTGGCCTATATTACTCAGGGATAGTGTTGCTTTCTATCTGTACAACAACTTTTAGAATCGGTTCAGTAGTTCCTTTTTACGTACCTATTTATTTTACATGTTTATTATGTATGTATGCTATAAATACATTTAAAAAATGTCTCCTTTAATTTTTTTTAATCATTTATTGACATTCAATAAATCAAAGCAATAATATTAAACCAGTAATAAATGTCACGTTTTAAAAATATAGAGTAATTAGTGTCTGATGCAAACTTCCTAATGTATCAGGCAGACCTTTACAGTATCCGACTTTTCGGTCGAGTTCAACGACCGTGATCACGGCCTGACCGACAGTCTTATAAACATTTTATTTATAATGTAACGCCATCTTTTTATAACCTATAAATGACTAGCATTTTCCCTGTGACATTTTCTCCCTTTTTTATTAAAATAAAATATAGCCTATGTTACCCACAAGTTACCTATATAGCATTCTATCAGTTCGAGAGATAAGCCCCGACAAACAAACAAAAATAGTCAACTTTACCTCTTTATTAATAGTATAGATAGAAGAGTCATTGACACGTTATTTCGTTGAGTTCACGCTGCGATCCTGTAATATTTGTAACTTTATAACTTAAGAATAAATAATATACAAAACAAAAGTTCTGCGATCGAACGAAACCTAAAGAAGGCAGTCTCGGAGAATATTCTTGTAACGTAATGGGTGTATGTGAGTCATCTCTGTTTATGTTTGTAACTTATGTATGTACGTTGATAAAGGTATTCAATGTTTACTACGAGGAAATGTAGTGTAAATAGTCAGAATGTTACAAAATAATGTGGCTTTGGAATGTAGGTAGCAGGTATAATGTTATTAATGCGGTAATAATAACTACATTACCGATAATATACAAATATGTAAAAGTCTAGCATTTTAAAATAGTTATAACTTTAAATTGCACCAGTTCAGAATGCAGTCTTTATTAAATAATTTAACTAACATTACTTTTCTAGATAACGTAACAAATTTCCTTTATAGAAATAACTTTACTTACCGATACTTATAGTGGAATTTTGGTAACTGTATCAAGCCCTGCTAATATGTATGATTACAAAGCAACGTAATTTTGTTATCGTATGAGTTCACAGATATGCTTAGAAGATATTGCAACACACACCACTAGACGAATGTAGAAGAATGTGTAATATGTAGAAGATTGTACAGTCTGGTAGGGCTAGGCACTGTACAATCTGAGATTTTATTTATTTATTTATTTATTTAAATTTTTGCAACATAACTATTACATGGCGGACTTAATGCCTGAGGCATTCTCTACCAATCAACCATAGGGTGGTGCAGAGATAACATTGGGAGGTGCAATTAAGTTGTATAATAAATGATTAAGTATATAATACATGCATAAATATTATTTATACATAAACATATAATATGTGTATTGTAAATACATAAACTACAATACATAAACATACATAAAATACATAATTCTATATAATAGGAAGTTATTGAGATGATTCTGCCATGATTCTGTCAAACAAGAGCTCGCGGACTTTCTTTTTAAAAGCGTCACGACTCGTAGCCATCCTGATTTCGAGAGGCAGCGCGTTCCACAGGAGAATGGATTGGATGTGGAAGGAAGAATTTTAAATGTGAATAAAATTATCTTTTTTTACTGGTTTTAACCACAGTGCCGTATCCACTTGCCAATTTTAGGTAACTTTTCCGATCTCTGCAAATAATACAACTAAATTCTCATTCGAAAATATACATAATAACAATTGTACATGCTTATTCAATATAACATTGGCCGTTTGTGTTCGTTGCAGAAATAGTGGAGAATGGCCCCGTGTCGAGTGCGCCCGCGCACGCGGCGCCGCACTTGCCGCCCATCGTGCAACCTCTGCCTGTAAGCAGTGCTTGTTATAATTAGCTGCATCATACACCAACCACACATACGGGTGTTTCAATACATTTATTTGTATTGCATCTTACACTTTTGATACTTTGAGTGCACTGGTATTTGTAGGTGGATGGATGAACGATGATGAAGGATGATCTACACTTGCGGCCTTATGCCTGACAGTTACCAAAGTAGGGATGAGCAGAGATGATAGGATAAATGTGTCTTAAACAACCAATCAATTCAGTTTTTTATATCTTTATCCTTACCGCTTTGGTGCCCATCGGGTCTATTGTCATGTACACACGCGTGCACACCAACATACCACAAAATGCCAAATTTCCTCAATAGACTTGGAACTTAATGCTTTTATAATATGGTTGAAAATGTATTGAAGAAATTTGACAGTTTTAAACAGGTTGATGTGCAGGCGTCTGTACGAACATAGATATTGCAATGCAAAAGCATATTCATCTGGAACAAGCATTATTTGCTTAAAACTTTTTGAAACAAATGTGTATTTATTATCCCCGTAGGTGGTGAAAAGCGCGTCGGTACCCCTGGGCAGCTGCGGCGTGGGCAGCGCGGGCGGCGGCTCGGAGTGCGCGTCGCCGCTCACGCTCACGCTCAACGGGCCCGCGCCGCACGCGCCGCACGCGCCCCACGCCCCGCACGCGCTCAACAAGTACGCTACCTTATATATTCTTTGTTTACTCTCACTTTGGCCGCATAGAAATCGTGTTTTTTTTTCAGAAAATATTGTTTCATATTCATCATCATCATTTCAGCTAAAACAAGTTCTCGCATCTATCAAAATAAAGTATACTTTAGATACATGGTAAACAACCCTTTCTGCTTTACCACAAAACGATGGCTAATATTGAAAAGGGACTTCTTGGCGGAAAAGTGAAGAGTCATGTTTATTTTCTAAAATTTGTGTTATGTCGAATATGAATGTGAAATAAAGATGGATTATTGACCGTTAAGTGTTCGTGAGTGTGCATGAGTGTTGGCAAATGAAACAAAACAGTGCAACGTCACTTTTTAAATTCTCTCAAGAAGTCCGCCCGAGGACTTGGTACACCTCCACATCTTCACTAAGATACTCGAGGGGTTGGGGGATATATCATTTCTAACTTCTCATTTCTATTATCATTCATCATCATCATCATACAGGAAGGAAATATTGTTTATTTATGTATTACTTGTAAGAAAATTACTTTAACACTGGCTAAATGTGCTAATCGCACGAAGCCATCAATAAAAGGAAAAAAGTTGAAGAGACAATGCTAAAACAGATGCTGTCATTTTTAGTTAATATTTTTAGACAGACACAATATTTTAAACACGTATTTAGCAATCGTTTAACTTTAAACACTGTTTTATAGTAAACGGGGTCTGGTTCCTTCCCTTCCTAAATATTGGTAAAAGTATTTTGAAATCGAATGAGTAGTTTCAGAGATTACCTTTCTCCTACATCCAAACTTGCAAACCTTACCTCTTTATTGTATTAGTATACTAGAGTATAGATAACACCCTGTCTAATTTACCGCTGTGGTGACGTGTTTTGAAGTGGCGATCGCGACTTGGTAAAGGCAGCGTAGGGTTTGGCGAAACAATGCTGGCAGCAGTTACTTCAGTGATTGCCCAGTACGATCTCGACTTCAAAGTAACTTATATTAAAATTTAATATAAAACACATCGAGCTGCTATAATAAATAGGGTGGCCTTCCACCAAAGATGAAGCGGTGCTCGAGGATAAGTTCACCAAAAGGATCACTTCATTTAACTACGCCCCGTACGGGGCAAGAAAAATGGAAGTAATTCTGTTGGTGGATTTTTCCTTGCATATTTCTAGTGGAAAGCAACCTTTATGCATTGTTTTTCATAGGAGGTGAATGAAATATATATCACAGTATCACTGTCAGAAAAAAACCTCAAAAAGTCTTTTATATTGTTCAAATGACAATGTGCTCTCGTTTGTATAATACGTTTCATTACACTAATCCCCCCTTTCCCTTAGTGGTCGAGCGAGCGAAGCGTCGAGTGGGAGCGGAGCGAGCGGAGCGCTGGGAGCGGACGCGCCCGCGGGCACGGCCTCGCTCAAGGCCATGGCGCAGGAGGCCGTGCAGCGCGCCGGCCTCGACCACCACCAGGTCAGTGCCTTCATCATCCTGTACAAGGACCATTTTCAAGTTTAGACCAAAGCCAGCGAAGCCAACTAAGATCGAACTACGAAAAGGTTGCTATAATAAAAGGGTTGGTTAACAAAGGCTATCTTATAACAACAACCAGAGATAATGGTTGAACGAAAGTAGCTTACTTATCACAATCGCTACTGAGCTTTTCATACAATTTAGTATTTAATTGTAATAGTTTAAATTAAAAAAAAATATAAAATAGCATTGTTTTAAATTACTGTTAACTTTATATATAATTTAATAAAGTTTACGCGAACATTACGTATTGATATGATGAAACCAGATTAATGCGTAAAATAAATGCGAGTACAAAATTTCATTACTCGCGTTTTTTTACGCATTAATCTTAGCAAAATAGTACTATTATGTAAAAAAAAACAGCTAACTTACAGCCTTACATCCATGACGCTTACAAGATTAGGTTCAATACAATAATAATATTTATTCATGCAATTAACCAAATTCATAAAACAATAATAAATGTTACTGTAAGTAATTTAGCCCCTTGGTCCCCGGCTCACCGGTTGGTTGGTTGGTTTGTTCGCAGGGCGTCCGACGAGGCGTCCCGCTAGCGCAGGCGCACATCCCGCCCTTACTCGGCGTGGCGCCGCTGGGGCCGCTGCCGCTTAACTCGGTGAATATATCAATCAATTAATTAAAGTTTATTTGGCATAAATATACAACATAAAACAACAACAGATTTTTGATTGACACAGTTGATCAAAAATGGCAGAGGAACTGCACCATACAGCTTTAAATGAATTTTGATTGATTATGTTTGTTTTGTTTGTAATTTTATTGTATTTAAATTTTTACTATAATTTACTATAGCATGCTACTATAGTTAGCTGAATAGGATGAGCCTAACAATGTTATAACATCACCTCATGTACCCTGTTCATATGCGAAATAAAATATTCTATTCTTTTTCTATAACTTAAAAAGAAAACACAATAAAGCCAAATAGGTCTCCGCTCAGCTTAAGCCGAGGCACAGAGTGCCACGACGCTGGTATTCTGCGGATACCTTAACCGCGTCTTCGTTCGCGTAGATTCGAAACTCTAAATTAAAAATATTTTAATTTAACAAGGAATGTAGCATTCATTCAGTAAAAGATAGTAAAAGACAGTAGTTCCAAAGATTACCCACCTCAAACAAAAAAACACAAACTTTACCTCTTTAGTAATAGTATAGGCACGAGACTTTTTTTTAAATAATTCGATAGGCTTGCATTTGACTACTATCTCACCTGATGTTAAGTGATGATGTAGCCTACGGTGCAACATGCTTGCCTAGAAGGTACCTTGGAGTGTTTGTGCGTAATGAAACAACCGTCTTAGTCTGTATCTAGTTTATTACTGGCGGGTGACTGCTACCCGCTAAACAACGATATACATATATTCCATACCTATTTACTCGCGATTTGAAAATCCCAATATTATATTTAATAGGAAACACAGACTGAGACAAGAAGTTCCATAGCTATGCGGTATGTAAGAAAAACGTGGACGCAAAATGCTTCGTACGCATGGGTGGAATCTACTGTATAACTATGACATCATAAATCATAAATTTATTGTTTCTCATGTAGTTTGACAGGGTGTTACAAATATTAAAGATCATTATTATAGATATATAATCCAACTTGAGCATAACAATATGGAATTGAATTAAAAATACAGCACACAATACAAAATAAAATAATTGAAACATTAAAACGACAATAATTATCATCATCAAAAACACACAATTTAAGTAGCTAACATGGCGTCATATATATATATTATGGAGTCGCGCAATTTGTCTGGTTGTCCTGTGATCGAAAAGTGATGGAGGAATCAAGTTGAACAATTCCTTGCACATTCTCCAAAGTGAATCCGATTAAAAAAAACTACAAACAGACTAAATTCATTAACGTTTAGCGCCTACATCCTTTGTAACTTGCCCTATACCCTCGTTGCAGGAGCATCAGCTGCAGTTCCAGATGATGGAGGCGTCGTTCTTCCACATGCCGCACCCCTCGGACTCTGAGAGGACGCGCGTCTATTTACCCCGGAATATTTGCCAGACGCCCGTCTACTACAACCAGGTCGGTTACTAACTAAGATTAATGGTAAAATTGAATTAGAAGTATTGACTATTTAAAAAAAAGTGTTTAAACACATATTAAACAAATATTTTAAAAGCCGGTTTTGAACCTGCACCTTTTTCTGACAATCCGGGTCTAGTGTCGTACCGTGGCTGTATCCGTCCAGTGCAAATTTATTAATACTATCTACTTTTAAAACCAAATTGAGCCTTATCTTAATATTTTACAAATAATATTGATCAGTCAAGAATAGGCAAGTTATCCACCTCCCGTCGCTAACTCACGCTCTCGCTGTGTTAATATGCACATAATGTCTCAGTAGCTCAATCGAAAGATTGTGGTAGGTTGTGGGTTCTAGATAAAGATAATTTATTTGTTTTTTTTTTATGGCTTTGCACAAGCATTTAACCAATAAAAAGGTCTTACAATACTTAAATAAACAATATTTCTTTCATGTATGATGATGAATGATAATAGAAATGAGAAGTGAGAAATGATATAAGTCCCAACCCCTCGAGTATCTCAGTAAAAATGTGGGGCTTTACTAAGTCCTCGGGCGGACTTCTTGAGAGATTGAAAAGTGACGTTGCACTGTTTTATTTCATTTGCCAACACTCATGCACACTTACGAACACTTAACGCTTAATAATCCACCGTTATTTCACATTAATATCCGACATAACACAAATTTTACAAAATAAAACAAAACCGCAGATATGACTCTTCATTTTCCCGCCAAGAAGTCAATTTATTTGTTCCAAGCATATTATGTAAAAATATGTTGGCGCTTATACAATGTCGCCCATGGGCATGTGACCGCCCGCATTTTTGTGAATATTCATAAAAAATTATGGAAAATTTAATATTAGGTATATTTAATAAAATTATATAGACTTACACTTGTTTTTTTTTTATACAATAAAACTTGTTAGTTAAACCGATAAAGTAACTCTTAAGCTTTTAGAAATAACAAACAAAATCCAAATCGAGCCAATAACATTGGAGGTATGGCAAAAAATGTAAAGCAAGGTCACAAACGCTACTCAAAAAATTAAAACAAGTGTAAGTCCATTAATTTTATTAAAGATAGACCTCCCCCTTTAAAGGTTAATTTTCGATAATTTTTTATGAATATTCAGAAAAAATGCGGGCGGTCACATGCCCATGAGCAACAGAGACAGAACATAGTATGTATACATGTATACAATTACTTACCGTTTATGGCATAGCGCATTGGTGTCCTACTGCATACTGTCGTACAGCTACGAACATTTATATGTGAACAATGTAATTTTTAATGCCATAGAATAAGAGTTAAAAGTGTTAATGCTCGTGATTATACTATAGCCAAATTCGATAAAGAATGTTTACCAACAAAACGTTGCCAAGCAACCAGTGACAGGCATGTACTGAAAACAATGACAAGGAAAGATTTTAGGTAAAACATGTACTTTTATTAAATATTGTATGAATAATTTAAAAAGTAAAAACCATAGTACAATCATAGCTTAGTTTTAACCTATTTGAGTGAATATATTAGCTGCTTTGAAATAATTAAAAAACTACAGTTGAAGATTCAATAATTTATTTATTACATAAATTAATCAACTGCTGTTACCATCCAATTTTCTTTAACGAAAATTCAATTTGGTCATGAATGTTTGTTTTGCATTGCAAATGCACTGGTTGTACTGCAGATTTCAGAGATAGTAAGATAATCGACTCTATATGGATACTAGTGTCATCTTCATTTGGAACGCTAGTGTATAATAACGGAATTGTTTATAATACCTCAATTTTAGTAATGACATTTGTTTAATGGAGTTAACAAGTGAAAATAGTTTACGTTTTTTTTACGTTCTTCGTATTATAACGTTTTTACCGACGTTGAGCGACTAATTTAAGTGAGATGTGTAGTGAGAATAATAAGTCTTACTATATATTTTATGTAAAATGCAGTAATCAAGTAATAATACGAAAACACAAAAACATTTTTGCCCAGATTTATGATGACGCTAATTTGGTTTGTTTACATTTATTCTTTATCGAGTTTGGCTAGAGTATAGACTAGACCATCGTCTAGTCTCGTCTCTGTCTGTTATACCGTAATTTAAGCAAACCAATTAACAAAGATATTCCTCGTTCGCCGTAGGTATTGCTGCCGCACTCGGACTCTGTGGAGTTCTTCCAGCGGCTGTCGACGGAGACGCTGTTCTTCGTGTTCTACTACATGGAGGGCACCAAGGCGCAGTACCTCGCCGCGAAGGCGCTCAAGAAGCAGAGCTGGCGGTTCCACACCAAGTACATGATGTGGTTCCAGCGGCACGAGGAGCCCAAGGTTATCAACGAAGAGTATGAACAGGTATGTCTGCAGGTGGCATCGGTATCTTTATTTAATTTTATTATTGCCATATCATTATGTTTCCTTCATTGTCTATCATTATTGATTATAATCGTATCACTATTCATAGTTGATCATTAGACTTGTTCGTCAACTCGGCCGAAGGGTCGAGTAGGCACCATTTGATAATACCTACTTTTTCGTCGTCAACTCGACCGACAACCCCGCTACACACGACTTAAGTTTATACTGACATCCGACCAACCCACCAACCACCCATGGCCTAACTCAACCATCAGGTTATGCAGGCCGAAGCGCGGGAGATGCGCGCGGAATAGACTCCACCGCGCGCACTTCTTCACTCCCTACAAATTGTAGGGAGAAACATAAAATCCTTGTCTCTATGGTCTCTCCTCCTTTCAGGGGCGGACGTAACACAAAACGCCTTCGGTGTCTACCTAACTGCTCCGTGCCCACCTAGCAGTGGTACCGCTACTGGCTACTTTTCACACAGTCTTCTTTTTTCGCCTCTCTCTCTCTCTCCCCCCCCCCCCCTCTCTCTCTCTCCCTCTCTCTCTCTCTCTCTCTCCCTCTCTCTCTCTCTCTCTCTCTCTCTCCCCATTCCATTCCGAATCCTGTGCCACTCGCGCGCAAAGTCTGACCCAACGAGGTCACAGTAACAAACCAGACCTACCTGCAACACTTTACATTGTCTAATAAGTCCTTACGTACCTCACTGTATAAATTACACTCCCACAAAGCGTGGTGTGCGTCCTCCACGTAATCCCCCCACAGTAGCAATGGTCCACCTCGGTAAGCTTCATCCGATGAAGCCTACCCTAAAACACCCATGACCCTACAACAGCTGAGAGGTTTCATAGACAGGCTCGATCCAAGTCGCCTTGATTCGAGCCCTCACATCCGGGAAGAACCGATACAGCTCTCCCCTTATCCGACGTGTTCCAACGCTCCTGCTATGCAGCAGCAGCAGCGGACTCAGCAAACCTGAGTTGGCACCACGCAGCTCCTCCTTGGTCGCGGACTCGCGCGCCTCACCTAGTCCGCCCGCCCGAATTACCTCGAGGTCAGCCGGCAGCACCCTCGCCAGAACTGGTAGGGCAGCAGAGCTCGTCGAGCGATACGCCTTGGTCAAAAGGATCAAGGCAAGTCACGTGGCCCACTTCACCACAGCGGGAGCAAGTAGGACGCTCCTGCCTGCAGCGGCTGCTGCTGTGGCCGTAGGCCGAGCACTTCGGGCAGCATATCGAAGGCCGTCGTGAAGTCTTCCACGCGGCATACTTCCCATCCTATGTACAGCCGGCCCTTGTTTACGAGTGCCTTGCGCAACTCGCTGGAGCAAGCCAGTACCATGGCCGAATACGGAAAGCCCTGCCTACTTTTTCTGAAAGCCCGCCTGCACTGACTTTTAATACTCTCCAGGCTCCACTTTGCGTCGTCCCTGAAATTTTGGTCGTGGACCGCCTTCAAAACTTCTTGAAGGTCAGGGTCCCTCCCCTCAACGTCCCTGATCACGACGAGTGGCGATCGTCCCTTAACATCATTGGCCCGAAAGGTGTCCGGAAGCGCCGTCTTTAGGCGCTCCAGCACAGATTAGGTAATAATTAGTTCGTAACAGATAAATCACTCCCTACAAAAATTCGTATACCTACCGCGTTAATAGCCTACTTCATTTCGTCGCGACGCGTCGGCGACCGCTGCGTGCTAAATTATGCCTAATAGGCTCGACTATAGGGTTGTTATCGATTGGCAGCCGCGCGGCCTTGCTGCCATCGTAGTAATGATAGGGCTGTTGCTACGATAAAAATATTGTTCACACACAATAACTTGTACCTAAATTAACCTGTGTCTAAATGGCTTGTTTAAGCTTTGTAATCTAAATTAAAATGAATGATAAATTGAAAAGCTCAATTGTTTATGATCAGTATGAATCCGAGTTCCATGAGAGAACATTATAATGTTACCTATGATATTAAATGAATTACCTACTTAGTTATAAATCTTCATCATCATCAGTCCATAATATCCCACTGCTGGAATATAGATTTTCCTTCGTATGAAAGTGTTATGATATGAAAGAGAACTGAGTAGGTATAGAGATGGATTATATTCCTTATAACTCGAGTATAAACACCCATAACTCGAGTATAAAATAGGTATCCACATTCATCATACAAACATTTGCCACTAACGGGATTCGAACCCACGACCGCTGACGTGGCAGGCTGGGTCACTAACCACCACACCAAACGTGTTGTCACCACTTTAATGCAGACATAGTCACAGGTCATTTATATTTGTCTGACGTGTCGTGTCGCGACGCGAGTCGGAACGTAATCGATTTCATACATACATTGTTTCATACATTTTTAGATTTATATTTTTATGTTGTGACTCAAAATCCGTCTTTAATGTTGAAAGTAAGTAATTAAAACCAACCTATTTCATTCTATAAATTCATCCAAATAAGTAGGTATCTATAATGTATATACTTAAAAGAGTTTCATTAGGTAGGTACTTACCTTTCTTCATCAACAGGCAAACTAAATAATGACAGGTTTTAATTCCTTTTATTAGATTTACAATCATCAACTTCACAAAAATTTCCAGGCGCGGGCGGCATTGGTTTATATTATTGAAACGAGATTTTAAATAACCTAATTACTATTTACAATAATCTAAACCACACAAATGTCGATCAACATTTATATTAAACTTATTCACTATTACAATACTTATTTAATAATAACTACAGAATACCCACAAATGATCGATGTTTTATGAATGACGCAACGTGCACAGCGAACGAGCGTACGATAACGAGCGCTTGCGACAGTCCACTGGCTTTTATATCGCCGGCGGTAAGCCGCTCGGTAGGTATCTAACGCGCGCAAGTACATGGAGTGACGTAGGCCTGGCTCCAGGTCCTGATGGGCTGTGCGGGTCTGAACGACCACACCCGCATTGCCCACTCTCCGGACCTTATCCACCTGTATACTGTATACTGACACCCCCTACCAACCATAAGGTTATAAAGTTAAAGGTGTCAGACATCCTTGCGCAAGCGCAAGGGACCATCTACGTCAGGTCATAACGCCAGATCAGGACGCGCCGAAGCGCACTGTTCATCCGGTACTTTTAAGACTAGTGTCTCGAGCTAGTTGCCCCGTGGACACGTAAAGTCCACTACCTAATATCCGAATAGGTTACCGAAGCTGTAAGCTCGGTCGCTTCCGTTGCACTAAGAGCACAACTCGCAGTTCCACTGTCGGGTCGTCAACTCTAAAGTCGACTACCAAATGTACTCTTTGGTGTCGGAGTTGTAAGCCCACTCACTTCTCAGTACCCATCCAGGCACCTCGTCAGTTCCACAATCCTACGCGGCTGACTTAACCGGAGACTTTGCATCTAGCGGGCGCCTCTACTAGTTATCCGGACTAGTATCGGAGATGTTGGAGAACTACTCAATGAAAACCACCGAGCAGAACAACCAACTAAGGGAAACTCACGTGCCCCGCAAATCCTTTCGCTTCGGGCCCCTCGAGACCGCTACTCGGACCTGCTCGCTACGAGTGGCCGAGTTGACGACGAAAAAATAGGTACATATTTCTAAATGGTGCCAACTCGGTCATTCGGTCGAGTTGACGAACATGTCGAGCATTGTCATATCATTATTCATAATTAAACTTAATGAATACGAGAAATCGTGGTTCCATCTAGCTATATAGCGTCGTTATGTCGGGTTGGTATCGGTTACTATGAAACCTCAAGGTAGGTATGCAAAAGTAAGTTTTAAGTTAATACAAATTGCAAAAAATAAGTTTGTGGTTTCTGGTCAGAGTAATTTTATCTTCCAAAGCATAGATGGGTGGAGAGTAGAAATATGTTAACCTTTCGTGACAATCGTCTTTCTGCACACCTCGAGCTCAACTTCAACTTTTATCTTCTTCAACAATCTTTCTTGGGTATTACTTTAAAATTCTTGAAACAACTAGTTTCGTTTGAAACTAAAATTTGTTTGATAGTCGTATAACTAGCTTTTTTCTTTTCAAAAAATTACTGTCCCTAAAATATATAAATAAAAACTTTGTTGTTGCAGGG